>SMGU01005411.1:0-11833 GCA_004348175.1 Puccinia novopanici
GTCATATTTGATCCCCCCTATTGAAGTGTCCAAAGCAGCAAAAGTTCCTGGGACTGCCACATCATCATTTTAATAGAAAACAAAGAAACATTGCACAATTTAGACAAAAATCAATACAAGCACTGAATGACAAAGAAAGAAAACATGTCACCAGAAAAAAAAAAGTAGAAAGCTGTACTTGGGGCCATTGGAAAAGGAAAGAGGAGAACAGAAAAGAATGTCTGTGATCTAGTGAGTAGGGATTATACACCAAAGCAAACTGAACAAAGAAATAAATGATTCAATAGACTAGCAATAATAGTCAGTTTGGTTACTGGGTGTACAAATAACCACATGTTCTTGAAGCCCTTTCAAGAGTCCAATGATCCGGCTCATCTAGCTTTCCAGGGCACTTCTCTTCTCAAAACGAGTCCAAGATGAAAAATTCTCGGCAAACAAAGAGACCTCGCCCAGCCAATTCCCACCGGTCACACCGTGTCTTCGGTGTGGTAGCCAGCCCTGTGTAAGGGGAAAACAAAAAGCCTATTAGTCATTCCCTGTTTTTTTTTTTTTTCTTTTCTTTTTTTTTTTTTTTGGAAAATCTAGACGGAATATTTAATGATTGTTGGGTTGAAAGATCCAGGTACACACTTTCTCATTTCTCCTAATCGACGACGAGCATCAGTGAGCTCTTTTTCAAGAGTAACGATTGACACTTGAACTTCCATTTCTCGAACCTAGACAACAACAAAGAAGGAAGTCAGTAATGTTTGTCGAGGGATGAACAAAAAAAAAAAATCGAGTGACTCATTCTGACCTTGAATTCATGAGTCGGCATGTTTTGATAATCATGTTGGTCTTTCATCTCCATACTTTTCGCACTAATCGCCTTGACTTGCTTGACAAGCGCCTTGCAAGCATCTGTCACGGCCTTGGCAGCCACTTCTAATTTGACTTGAGTTCTGCTCATCAGCTCTGCCTTGACTCTTGAGGCTTGAACGAGTTGGGCGGTGGCCGCTGCCACTTCATTCGACGCCACAATCAATTGCTCCAAAGAATGCGTCCCACTGATCACCCCGTCAGCTGTTTCGATCAGTAAAGTCGTCGAATATGCCACTTGCTTGGCCGCGCTGATCAGACCTTCCGTCCATCGGTTGTTTCGCTTGTAGAACGCTTGCGCCGATGAAGAGCCTTTCCCCTGAGCTACGATTTCGGCTTGGGATTCGGTAGCTGCAGCAATCAGCCGCGCAATCGCATTGGCAATCGCTAAGGATGCGGCAAGGATTGCATCGTGTACTTGGATCTCCACCGCTGTGTGTTTGTCATTCTTAGGTCGAGACATGAGCATCTCAAGCCTTTTGGTGGCCTCCTCGATCGCGCGAGCAGCCATTGTCATTTCTTTTTCGATCAATTCGCCAATCTCGCCAGTGGTTTTTGACAAATCCTTGGCTCCCTTGGGTATCAATCGCTCAACAGTCGATGACAGATGCTGCAGAGAAGTGGAAACTTCTCCGTTTCCTTTGACAACGACTTGCTTTCGAGAACTTAGTGGAATGACGCCGAGTCGGTAGGACATGAGACTATTGAAAAATCTGATAGCGACATCGCCCGACTCTTTTCCTACCCTCGCCATTGATTCCACAGCATCGTCGTTAGATGCAAACCGAGTGATCCCCTTGGTGTTAACTAATACCTCGGCAAGGCATGTTGCCATACTGTTCGCAGTCTTGATCACTTCGACATGTTCTCCCCCAGGAGCTCCATCAATGTGTAGTCCAAAGACGGCCGAGAATTCCATTGCTGCCGTCTGCGTTTTTTCAATCAGTGATAGTGTATACTCGGGTGTGGCAGTCTCGTTACCGGGATGCATGGAAGATTCAAGTTCATAAATCGCATCCTCAATCCGTTGAATACAAGCATGTATAATCGAGTCGATGATCGCGTTGAGCTTTTTCTGGTTATCCAAGATCAAATTATCAATCTGAGCATTAAGAGCCTGGTCAGTGTCGCCTTGATTGAGAGTCATGTCATTCATTTGCCGGATCGTTGAATCCATGCCTTCCTGCAGGATCATTAACTCTTGATCTTTTTCGTCAGCGATACGAGAGGCCTCTAACGTCTTTTCATCGAGTAAGCGTTGTAGCTCCGCGATCCTATTTTGTTTAGCCTAACCAAGAAGACATCAGCATCATTCAACAGACGAAAACCTTCCTCTGTCTTTCAATACGTTCATTTGATTTGAAACTCACTGCAAGATCGTCTTCCAGCTCATTAAGTTGGCGATTATATTTTGAAATCACATTCGAAGTTTCGGAGCTACGAGAGCGACTGGCATCCTCAGCCCTTTCCTCCGCAAAACGTAGGTCCCGCTTGAGACGTTCCAGCTCATCCTTCTGCGCCTGAATAAAATTCAAACAAATGTGGCATATCGTTAGTATCCGTCGAGTACCCGCCTTATTAAAATGGTAACTGGCTTGCCGATTTGAGACGATCTAGATCAAACCGTGCGCGATCTCGTTCACGAATCATATCTGCCAGCTCCAGATTTTTTGACTTGATGTCGCGTTCCATTCTCTCCATCCGGTCAATGGCTTCTTGGGCGCTATTGGCTTTGAGCTGCATGGCTTTGAATTTGCTCAGCATATCCAAATGCTCTGTTCGCAATTGAGAGTAGAGCTTCGCTAATGCTTCGTACTTGTTTCGCCAAAGAGTCACTTGATCCTGCAACGAATTCATCATTTCATCCTTCGAGGCCAGCTGGGCATTGATGTTTTGCTGGACCAACATCATTTCGTTTTCTAACGTTTTGACTCGGCGATCGTATTGCTCGAGCATCATTTGGTCGCGTTCGTATTGCCCCCTCATAGCAAGGATTTCCCGCTCCAGTTCCGCCACTCTACCGGCAGCCATACCAGCCATTTGTTGTCTCATCAAATCTTCTTGTGCCATTCGCTCACGTTCAGCTTGCATCCGCTGCATTTCTTCAAAATCACGCTGTTGCTTAGCTTGAAGTTCGAGTTGCCTTCGAGCTTCGGCGTCCCGTTCCGCTTGTAATAATGCTTGTTTTTCCTCGTATTCTTTCAGCATTCGCGCCTGCTCTGCAATATCAGGGGCAGGTGTTTCGGGTTTGGGTGGTGGCGGCTTGATATCCGGAGTTTTTGCCGGTCGCCGTGGAAGTTCAGGCGCATCACCGCTGTTTGTCAGGTTAGGTGGTTCCTGAGGAAGCTTGGGAACATTAATCAAACCGGTAAGGTACTTGAGATTACTGCATTCGTAGTAAAACCTTCGAAGATTCTGATGTTGGGCATTGAACCGCTCGCGCAGGGGCTGCAGAGCATCCATGCCATCGGTACCTAGACATAAATGAACGGTGATCGATTTTTTAGCTTCTTGCTGAAAGAGGACAAATCGTAGCTGGTCAAACGGCTTTTGGCAATCCCAACGAAACTCACGTCTATGCATTGCTCGCAGCATACTAGTAATGAATCTATATATGCCGTAGCTCTCTTTGACTTGGGGAACAAGAGCACTTATGCGACATTCATTGTTGGTGGACCCTCGAAAATGAGCAAAAATCAATTTTTGAAAGGAATCAATCTGATCTTGCAAGTTCATCAGATCGTTGATTGTCTCGTAACTGTTGTGAAAAAAAGACATAGAAATAAGCACCCGATATCAAACTTGAAATGGTTTCGCAACAAAGGCCTTATACCCTTCGTTAGGATCGTCAATATTTTTCAATGAAATGTATTCTTCATATTCGAAAAGACCATTAAATTCAGGATGCTGGCGATGAAATCTGAGTTTGGCCAAAATAGTAGAAACATAGGCGCGGATCAAAGCTCCATAGCCTTAATACAACATCCTTGTTAGTTTTTCTTCTTCTTTGAATCTTAGTAGATTGGGGAGAAAGATGGCAGCAGGGTCTTAGGAGACTGACCGCGCATCCCATCGTGCCCAATAGTTCGAGCGCAAGTTTCCAGCCATCCTGCTTGTTGATGTCCTTCGCGAAGAGTAACAGGATGTCCCTCCTGCAAAACTTTGTGAACCATGATCAAAGCCTTGAAAGTTTGAACTTCATCACTTAGTATAGGCTGCACCCGGAGTCCAGTCCATATCGAGTTGGAGGTATGATAGTCCCATGTATAAACAATACATTCTGTTGTGTGGGTATATATTAGAATACAAATAGAGGAACACACAGCGTCAATAAGGGAACTGAATAGGATGGTTGGTCAAGGTGAAATAAAGGCTCAAACAAGCTAAGTGCTCAACTGCGGACGTGTTTTTGCTTGGGGGCACTCTCCTCGGGTGAAGTGGCTTTTTTAATGTTGAGGGTCAGCTCGGCTTCGGCCTTTTCACGATCGACGGGACGTGTAGGAAAGTGTTTGGTTTCTTCACGACTGAAAGGTGAGAAAAACATCAATCCCAATTCACTTTGGTATCGAATCAAAACTAATTCTTACTAACTCAATAAAATCGTTGGCTGCTGACCTCCTCCCACCGCCGAACCTAGGATGACCGGGACCAGCGGAGTGGTGATACATCGCAGCGAGGAGGTTATAGTCAGCAGAGTGTTCAAGACATTTGGTGGGTTGCCAACCGAGTCATAACTCACATTTCTGGAGAGTTTTCAACGTAAACGTGTCAGTGATCCGATCCTTTCGTGCAGCAGACGCAAGTGGAGATAAATGTGCCGACGATTAACAAGTTCCTGTGATGCTATGCTGATCTCTGCTCCCTTCGCCAAGAACACTGCCAAGCCCGCTGAAGAGGGGCTACACATTTACGTCACTGAGGCTGAGGCTGGCGGAATTACATAATCAAAGGGGTCCTGTCAAGCAGGAGAATCAGACATCATCACAACAACACACCCTTGCTTCACCCACAACCATGACCAAAAGATCAGAAGCTTGGTTATTGAGAAACAAATCTATATGTACATACCTATTCTCATAAGTCTAAACCCCTCACGTTCCTCTTGTTTCTTTTGTTTCTTTTTTTTTTTTAAAAAAAAAAAACCTTTATAACTCATCTGGGTATGCACATGAATTGGGTCCCAGCTACTGTGTTTCTGTTTGCAGAAACCAAGCACAACATTCCATCTGGGGATCAAATACGAGTCTTGAACAGGTGATATAACAACGTTTCTGGTTTCTGGTTTGTAGTATGATAGTGAGGACAATGCAACATGAACGTTTAATGTGGGTCTATAAGGCTACTGTGGCAATGATGATTGGATGTATTGAGCCAACAGAAACTGTTAAGGGTTTGTTTGGTTGCCGAAGTTCATAGTCACACAAAAAAAAGTACCACTTGAAGCCCACATGTTAGCCAGGGCCAGAAGAAAAAGAACCAAACCAAGTCATCAATGATAATAAAAGGAGACTGAAAAGGCATATTCCCTGTGTTCACATGTGACATAGTGGAGGCACACACAATACTGCATTGCAATCTTTTTGGCTGCTTCAAATGTTCTCATGGATATTCGTGGGCATCCGCCATCAGCGCAAACCAGGCGCAAAAGTTGGTGCATTTTCAAAAAAAAAAAATGGTAACCTTTTAGTCACGTGTGGTTTCTGCTGTGTTTGCCGCAGAGGAATGATGTATATCTTCTTGTGTTTGAACCTCGACCAATGGCAATACCTCCAAAATGTCAAAAAAAAAAAAAAGAATAGGCAGATAGAGGTGATCCTTCTTTTTTTTTTTTTGGTCAAAGTGAAGGGATAGAGATAACGCTGAGGGAAATCCTGAATTTTAGATGGTCAAGCTGAAGCCGTCCGACTTGACACTTAAGCTTACATGCATTCTAAGACTGAGAAACTCGGCTACACCAAGAAGACTACGGAGATGATGAGATGGTTGGATGAGGAACAGTATGGCCACATGATAAGAGCCCTCCCCCTGAGACTGACGGTAGCGCACATACACACTTTGACAGGACTCCAATTGGTCTTCCCCACCGAGAGTATGTCGAGGGTGCCTAACCAATGTATTCTCTCAACAGTTCGGCTTTTTGAAGCCTAATAAACGAAAAGGAGAATAAGATGTTAGTACGGTCAGGGGTTAATGATAATGATAGCTGTCGACACTCAACTGCATGATCAAGTGTTCCCATTTCTCGACCGTAGGTACCGGTGGCGGCTTCAGATCGGCGGGATCAAATACCGACAGAGGTGTTGCGGGAACTGTAGTTCTGCCTGGTTGGTCTGTGGCATCGGTGGAGTCGGGCATGGCTTGCTTGTCTTGAATCTCGTCAACATTGGAGCTCTTTTTCTTGCTTGGGGTTCCCGGTGGATCGTCGTCGGCTTTCCGTTTATCCCGAACGGTGCTCGTTGGGGCCTGTGGTTCGGTGGCCGCACTGGTACTCAAATCGACTTGATTGGTGGCTGTCGGAAACGGCGGCAGTTCTGTTTCGCCAGGAGGTATCCCCAATAGAGCCGAGATCGATTCAAACGTATCCTCCCAATCTGAGTTTGTCAGGAAAACAAAATTGAGATATAATTTCAGGCGTTTATGATTGTACATCCACACAAGAGATAAATTGGTGACATACCCTGTCTTTCGTGTGCAGATTCGTACTTGAGTAATTCTTCACCTTCTATCCCGTATTCGTCGAGATCACCGTAGTAACTGGGCCCTTGGTTCTTGAACATGTAATAGGCATCGTCGGTTTTCTTGAGTCCTTCTAGTTCCTCTTGTTGCTTGCTAGCCCCTTCGAAGAGCTCCTTGACGCCGGGCAACTCTTTAGCTCGCCCGAAATATTTATAGCCGCGTTGGCCGGGTGCACTACGACCAGCGCCGTCAAATGTACTCGAGCCCACACGACGATAGTTGGCTCCGCCGAGATTAATAATTTGGTTTTCCCAGTGCATTTTCTCACGCAGTAGCTTATTGATCTCATCGTTAAGATCGCGTACCTCGTAGTCGGTGAGGCCAGCTACGATTGGAGAGGGTTTGGGATGGTTAGAAATTTTTGACTGTTTCCTTGCGCAGAACAACCAGCCTGATGGTTCTTTTTTTTTAAACAAAAAAATCAAGAAAACATAGATGAAACTGACCATCTTGAATTTTGGACACCTTACGACTGACCTCGCGCAAGATTTCGCCTCTCCACCTTTCGCACTGTCGAAGATCCTTACAGCTGCTAGCCAGTCTGGGTCTACGGTCGGACTTTGTGGACATCCCCAGTTCGGCTGCTTGTGCTTCCCGAAACCGGTACAGCATCGACTGAGCTTTTTCTTCATTTCGCGCCTAGGGCATCAATTAATCCATGAGTTGAGGGAACAGTCTGATTCATCATGCTTGGAGGAAGAGGAAAGCTTACCATGATGGTCTGTGGAGAATTGAGAGAGTGATGTGACGACTGTCGAGTGCGTGCGGGTGGACCTTGAAGCTAGATGGAGTTATCGTCGCGAGTTAAGAAGTATATCGGGCTCCAATGGGCTCGGGCCTCAAACCAAAAGCACACAGGAGGGCCCATGAGCTCACCAGAGCCCGGGCCAATTGCCCCGATCATGTGTGTTGATTGTGCGGCTGAATGATGCATCCCGACGGCTGCACTTGGCACCCCCGGAGATGCCCAAGCGGGGCGTTGATGGTGTAGCGGAGCCTGTGGACTTATCGCCACCTGCGGATTTACCGTGTTACGCCGGCCGGCCTGTGTGACTGCAGACGCGACAGCTGTACCAGGCTGTACTTCCTGTCAAAAGTGTGGTGCGTTTAGAGGAAAGGAAGAAACCTCGGAAGCGCATTCGGTCATTTCAAGTGACACCGCTGTTGACCACTGAAGTAGAAAAATGGCCAGCTCGCTTGGACACAAACTATCATTGCTCCCGTTCGGCCCCACTTCCGCCGGACTCACTCGGTTAATCAACAAACCAAGAACCACTCGCTTCCATCACATCTCCAATCAACCTGTTGACCATCTCCCGACCCGCTACCGTCACTTCAGCTCATCGACTATGGCTTCGAACGGTCAGTCCTTGACTCCCCACACGCATGTCATTCTGCTAGAACTACGCTCATGTGACGTTCGTCGAATTTTCAGCCTTCAAGAAAATCAAGGTTCAGGGGAAGCTGGTCGAAATTGACGGAGATGAAATGTGGGTTGGTGCTTCGTTGCCTCCCTCAGTCTATTTCCCCTAATATCCTCTGACCATCTCGCTCACTTCCGATTGGGGACATGCAGGACTCGAATCATCTGGCATCGAATCCGACAGGACCTCATCTTGTAAGTAGTTTTGCTTTCACCATCTCCGAAAGAGTGGTCTCGATAAAAAAAAGTCGCAAGATGTACCTACAAATCATTGCAGATGCAGATTACTTATGGACTGATCAGTAATCTATAAGTCATCAGGCCATTCTTAGATATCGATTTACTATATCACGATCTATCCATTCAGAACCGTGATTCAACCGATGATCAAATCACCATAGAGGCTGCCGAGGCTATCAAGAAACACGGCGTGGGCGTCAAATGCGCCACCATCACTCCCGATGAAGCCCGTGTCAAGGAATTCAAGCTTAAAAAAATGTGGCCGTAAGTACTGCTATTTTTTTTTTTTTCTTGAGTAGTGCTGTGAGTACAGTCTACACCATGATTACACATTGACCATGGCCTCTGCGAATCGTATGTTCTTTTAGCTCTCCCAACGGAACTATTCGAAACATTCTTAACGGGACAGTTTTCCGGGAACCGATTATCTGTCAGATCGTTAAACGACCAGTACCCGGCTGGACAGCCCCAATCGTGGTTGGTCGACATGCTCATGCAGACCAATACCGATCGCAAGGTCTCAAGGTCGAAGGGGAGGGCGAGCTCGAGTTGGTTTTCACTCCTGCACAATCAGGCCAGCCAGCACAAAGACTCACCATTCACAAATTTGGACCAACTGACTCGGGTGTCGGATTAGGCATGTTCAATACTGCACAGGTTAGCCAGCTGAATTGATTACTAGTATACCAAGCTCCGGTTGTCAATTTTCATTGATTCCTTTTTGGTGTGTTGGAAAAACAGTCAATCGATGACTTTGCGCACAGCTCTTTCAAGATGGCCATCTCCAAAAAGATCCCAATGGTTCGTAATGATAGACAGGCTTCCACCCAAAAGACTTCGGATGTATGGCTAATAAATCTTTGATCGCAGTATCTATCGACCAAGAATACGATCCTCAAGGCTTATGATGGGATGTGGAAAGATCGTTTCCAAGAAATTTACGACAGGTGGGATCTTCATCAATCGTCTAAGCTGAATCAACTTATTTTGCTGACGAATCACCCTACTATACGGCAGGCAATACAAACCCGAATTCGAGAAATTGGGGATCTGGTACGAGCATCGACTGATCGATGATGTAAGTACTCGCCCGACAGAGGCTATTCGGATCAAGTCTACTTTTTTGAACTGTTTTTTATTGCGTTGAGCAGATGGTGGCACAAATGATCAAATCCTCTGGTGGGTTCCTGATGGCATTGAAGAACTATGATGGAGATGTCCAATCAGATATTGTTGCACAGGTCAGCAGATACGCATTGATTTCCTCCATCTAGTTTCTGTCCCCTTTCGTGAAAGACATTCTCATGTTTTTTTTTTCCTACATAGGGCTTTGGGTCATTAGGCTTGATGACATCGGAATTAGTCACACCTGATGGGAAAATCATGGAAAGTGAGGCAGCTCATGGAACTGTAACTCGACATTATCGAGAATACCAAAAGGTTTGAATGCCAAGTTATTATCCTTCCCCACGACTTGCAGCTGAGAGCTGAGTCTGTCTGTCCGTTGCCAATCTACAACCTTAACGCATGAAGGGCAATCCGACTTCGACAAATTCGATCGCATCAATATACGCCTGGACTCGTGGCTTGAAATTTAGAGGCCAAGTTGATTCCAATCAAGCATTAGTCAAGTTCTCCAACATGCTAGAAAGCTGCTGTGTAGAATCGGTCGATCAAGATCAGATCATGACCAAAGATCTCGCCATCTCGATTTGGGGCAAGGATTCTAAAAAATACGTCACTACGTGAGTTCCTCCATCCTCTCTCTGAATCTGTCGAATTATACAAGACCATCAGATGTGAAAAAGGAATAGATAATAGAAGAAGGGGATACCGGCTTTCTACCACTACATACCAGCTGACTTTTCCCCTTCCCCCTTTCTCGCCCACAGA
The DNA here is from genome assembly GCA_004348175.1 of Puccinia novopanici. Lineage (NCBI taxonomy): Eukaryota > Fungi > Basidiomycota > Pucciniomycetes > Pucciniales > Pucciniaceae > Puccinia > Puccinia novopanici. The sequence continues at coordinate 10,151 of SMGU01005411.1, forward strand.
GAACAATTCCTCGACCACATTAAAGACAAATTAACGCACAAAGTCTCCAGCCATCTTAAGCTATAGATAGTGTCTCTATTCAACCTTATTTCATTTCATTCTATGCTGGTTTGTTCGGAAGATAGGATGGAATCAGGGAAAGTGCATTGTTCTTGTTTTTTTTTTTTTTGAATTAGTGAATGCCTGACGATGGGGACCATGTTTTCTCATGTACTCAAGAGGGTTTGTTATGTGGTGTCTTGCGGACTTTGTTTTGCAGTTCAGTTCAACACATTATAGCTTAGTACAAACATCTAAATAAATGGTTTCCAAACACAAAGAGAATCAATCTTGAACAACACGCATGGCGTTAAGGGCTGTCAGCCGTGCCTAGCCGCCGCAGTTCGGCTCTGCCTTGCCGCCCGAACTTGGGAGGGAGAAGGGGGGTGCATTTGAGCCATGGGCGGCCTTTCTCTCAAATTTGCCGAATTGACAAAACACCCGTATATCATCCACCTTGAAGCATGCGCCTAGTGAGTGCTTTGACAAGTCAATTTGTCAGCTCTTCTGCCGTGCAGATAGCAATGGTTGTTTGGCCACCTGTCTGGAGACTGACGCCGCTTGGTCCCAACATTTTGCTGGTTAATTCTCCTGCTGTGACTTCCCTGCCTGCCCTTCAAATTCTCCGTGTGCAGCTGTGACTCTCAGCCCTTGTGGTTAAACGGCATAGTCACCTCTGTTGAACCTCGTGAGTCTACAATCTGATCACGCAACTCAACCAGCGCGTTTCGAGCCGCCGTCGTGTCATCAGGCCTCATTCAGAAGCTGATTGTCCGCTCTGCGTTTCGCTAGCAGTAGTCTGCCTTGCGGTACGAGCGCGACCCTCTGAACAATGAAACTCAGCCTCAATAAACTGCTCCTTGCGGGTTTGGGCCTCCTCTGCCTCGTCGGTGTTGGATTAGTCACCTCCCTCGAATCCAGCGAGAAGTACGCCACCTACTGCCCAGATTGCAGTACTCGACTAGTGCCGGCCTACGAAAAGGAGGAATGCAAAATCCCTGTCACGTGCGGGCGTCACGGTAATGTCAGGAGATGTCAGAAAACCTTCCGCTGCGACTACCACGAGTGCCCCAACCCTCACTGCACGTACCGCGGCCAAGAAGAGGGGAAAGTCGAATGCCCCGACAAGACACACGACGTCACAGGCACCAGCGCGTGCCGAAAGTGCGCCAAGGAAATCGCCGCGACTGAAGATGCCGCGACTGCCGCGGGTAAAAAAAGGGGCAGACAAGCTTGACAAACACTGGTAGGCGGTGAAAAGACCCGGGGTCTCATCAGCACATCAGCAGCATCAGCACAAAATTACTTAATAGCCTTGTACATAGCTTCTACTCTAAGACTCTCCCTGCCCTGTCCCCTTCACTCTTTTTACAGGACCCTGGCAAGCCATACTCAGAGGGGGTTGTTGCAGGAAGTGGAGTTTAGCAAAAATTCATACCTTACTTCAGAACGATAAATACCTGTTTCAAGAATAGGCTGGGGCTGAAATTGACTAGCTCAGGCAAACAAACAGAAATAAATCTATCTAAATGTGGCTAAACCTAAACCAAAGTGAGATATACAGATTTCCCCATGTGGTTCCTCCTCTCCTAAACCTAACCGTGTACGGTCACTCTTCCTGGGAGTGTTCACTGTAGTCCAACA
>SMGU01005417.1:0-11619 GCA_004348175.1 Puccinia novopanici
ACAAGACACTCAGAAGCGCCCAATATCTTCCTTGTGAGACCTTTGAGGCACACTGGGATCAAGATCAACAAATGTTAATCCCTTGGATAGTTACAAGGTTAATATTAACAGATCAAGGATGGTAATTTATTTTAAATTAAAGTACACATCATTGATGCTGTTCAAGTTAATAAAACAATTTTTATCTCCTTCCAGACAGCGCTCAAAATTATTGATGTTAATTAACTTTTAATTAATACACATCATTTGATGTGAATAAAGTTGATAACAAGTTATTATCTCCTTCCTGTTGGCACTCAAATTAATGATGTTAATTAACTTCCAATTAATTCACATCATTTGATGGGAATAAGATTGATAACAACATGTTAACTCCTTCCTGTTGACACCTCATTATAGGATACAGATCAAATGATGAGCTTATGCTTTAAATAATTAATTGTTATCAATTATAGTATTTATAAGCATATTTGAGGCGCATATTTTGTAAGTTAAGTTATTTTATGTTATATTTTACAGCTAAATATAATGATAGAATAAAAGTAAAATAAAATATAAAATAAAATAAAATAAAATGACAAAATGTGTGTAGACAGAACAAAACCTGGCAAAACTGAAAAAAACCTTTTGAGGTCAGACAAAACTAGGCAAAACCTATTATAATGTTTTATAATCAAGGTGTTAAGATTTATGAAGGTTTCAGTAATGTTATTGTCATTTAATTCACTTATTGTGGTACGTGTATTATATTAATTGTACTGTGTTTATTCTGATAAAGTATAGTACAAGTAATATAATGTTTTAACATTAATATTTGAACAAATCATTACATAATTTAACAACTTATTACATAATTTAACAACTTATTACATAATTTAACAATATTAATTATGTAATTATTTCATTGTAACTACTTGCGGAATGTCAGGTATGTTGATATTACCTCTGTACTTGACAATATTATACTTCTCAGCTTCTTATATCACAAGGTTTGAACTATGTAAAAACATTGCATGTACCTGATTAAGCTTTTCTAGGTACATAATATAAGTTAATTATTTATTTATGGTGCAAAGTCCACAGCACTAATTATTTTAGTATTTTCTTGTGGTACTTTGAGAATTACCAAGGTACCAGAAAGACTAGGAATTTAGGGTTAGGCCCAGTGGGTGACCCTAGTTAAAATTACATGAAAGTTCCTTTTATGAAATAATATTACAGGATTTCCCAGTAATGAAGAATATATTAACCATTCTGCAGACTTTTGGATACTCTGGAGTATCTCTAAGGCTGACACTAAATCTCTTTTCTGTAATTATAACAGATTTCTGTGCACACACTATTGTAGAAACTACATGAAATTCACACCAGATGGGAAAATCATACATTCAATTTTAAATTCACCAGGATTGTGGCATGACCCAAATATTTCTGATTTGATATATTCAAAGCTTCTGAATAATACTCTGGTGGGCTATTAGGGGGTCCACATTTAGGATTTTTCAGAATTTTTTATGGTGCTCATTGGAAATTATAGAAATTTTTTACAACTGCTTTTTTGCTCCTCATATCAAGAGGTAATATTCAATCAAGCTTGTACCTACTAGACTGTCTGATTGTGGTACATTAAACATCTGAGAAACATGTATTGGTTGCTGAGGGTGCTTATTCACCTCAAAAGGTTTCTGGGTGCAGATGCCTTGATTGAGCAGGCTAAGAACAATGTACTTGTCTATCAGTCTGCATACATTCATTCATAAAAAAACCTGAACAATTTCAGGCAGAATTTTGGCCTGAAAATACTATCTGCAAAGTGACTTGCATGCATGCACAATTCAACTTTGAAATCCACTAATTTAATTAATTAAGTGATAGAAGAATAATAAAAAAAAGTTAACTTTCAACCCTTCAAACATGCCAACAAATTTTAAACAAAACTCTCCACCAAAGCTCAAAGAACAACCTGTTGGTCTGGCTGGAGCAGGGATGGCTAAATCAGACATCTTCAAAAAACTGGTATTAATACTTGCTCTAGGGTGCAACCAAATTAAATTTGAACATGAGCACAATAACTGAACCAAAAATGAGTGGAAGAAGGCCCTGTAGACCATTATTGAATCTTACTTTGAGATTGAGAAAAACTCAGAAGCAATCTCAGCTGTTCAAAAAGATAAAAAGAAAAAATATAAAAATAACAACCTTGCTTCAACTATCTCAAGAGTAAATCAACAAATGTGTTGGGTGATTTCTTAAAAAATACCTAGGGAAATCTGACATTAATTCCACCTGGCCAAAGAAAGGTGTCCCACTTGACCAAGAATATTGACCAAAAAATTCCATGGGTTCATTTCTGAATGAGGCCAATCCCAACTGCAAACCAATACTGATGGAAGAAAATGTTCCAGTCATCTCAGTTGAGACTTACTCAATAGAAAGAAAATCCAAAAGAGGGATTAACCAGCAAAATCTCCAGAAGTCACTTCAATTGAGAATGTGTGGCTTGTCCTGAAGCAGAAGATCCAAGATCTCTACCAGTGCATAACAGCCCCAAAAATGCAGGAAAAAATCCAGGAATCATTGTCTGGCTTCCCAATCACAATCTTTGAACACCTTACCAATTAAATGCCTGATAGGATCAAAGCTGTGATTGAGCCTGAGGGTGGTTCAACTGATTGGTAGTCTTCTGGTGCATCTTCTCCACAAAACAATAGAGCTTTTTATAGTGTCACACTTCTCCAGCTTTTGTGTGCCCTTCCAACATTTTTCCTTTTATCCCTTAAAAAATGAGCAAAAGAATGATGTGGTATTTGGGGCTCTTATTCAGCACAAGGTATATCATCACCGACATTCTATTTTTTTTCTTTTGATCAGATCCCTCTCTGAGCCTGTGAAAGAAAGATTGAGGGTCTCATTGAGCTGAATTTCTTCCCCTTCTTTTGCAGAGAACTAAGTGGCAAGCTATTCTGGTGATAAGTCATAGTACATCTGTGAGAGTAGGGAAGCTAAAGGTTGATTCATTGTCAGAACAGATCTGTAAAATATGAACAACAAGAAAATAGAAATACAATCAAGTACCTAAAGGCGAGTACAATCAAGATAGACTCAAGGATATTTGACAAAGAGAGGCAAGAAAGCAAGGAACAAGGTAGATGAAAGTAAATGTGAAATCAAAGTATGATATAAGAAATGGGTATTGAAGGTTGGTGACAAGAAAGATAAGAGGGTGTTTATGTTCAAGAGTAAAGAAGAAGGGGATCAAGGGTTGATGACTTGATATGAAAGAAGATGTAGAAGGGTGGATGCTATGTGTGATTGCTGGTGGATGCTGATTGCTAAATGGAGGGAGTTTGACAAGGAGAAGCTCAGTGAGCAAGTGAGACCTAGTATTTAAGGTAAGGAGAATGTGGTAAGACTCACATTACTCGGTTATGCCATGCTGCTGAAGCTTGACTATGCTCATGGCAATTGGCCCTGGTGCCTGAAGTCAGGGTCTTCCTGATCCAGACTTGACTGGATCAGTTCTTCACTTAGTTCATTGTCTAAATGCAAAGAAGGGAGTCAGTTCTTTGAACCAAGCTGGATATACACAGAATTAAGGTACAGGGCAAGACTCATGTATGCTTTGCATAAACGTGTCTGCGGCATTGGTGGAATCTTGATCCTCACTCTGACAACATCATCCATGAAGCATGTGCCAGTGATGTCTTTTTGTCCATCACATCCATCTAATCATACCCACACATTGCAACACCAAAAAAGAAGAACAAGAAAAAATCTCCCCCAATCTGATTTATTTTCCTATTTTAATGTGCATCAGCATGATGACCCACAGTATATGAAGAGAGCCTTATCTCTGAAAATGACCAACACAACAAATAGTGGGGGTTCCTTTTACTGCTACATAAATTTTACACAAGGAGAGCAGATTTTATATGCTGCATCATCAGGAAATTTTACAGAAGGTTTATGGATGGTGAGCTAATCAGCTTTTGGCTGTAATTTGCGGCCATTTGATGTGGAGCCCAAGCGACATGGCTGAATTTTGGGGAGTCACTCTGGACAGAAAAGGATGCAACTTGAGCTGGCAAAATTCATGCCAGTTGGTTAGATGTGATGTAGATGAGTATGACTTGCATGAATTTTGGCGGCTTGATCTGCATGATTTTTTGTGCAGAGCGACTTGCCAAAATTCAGGCAAGTAGTCACTTGCACCCGCAAGTAGTCACTTGGACCCTACGTTGAGTCCCCCTAACTTATATGCAGACCAATAGGGCAATTCATGTCGTGCCAATTTCGCGATAAAAATGCTAATTTGAACGAGCATCAGTACAGTCTAAGAGGAAGGTAGATGGTGAGCTGACGAGCTATGACTGGAAACCCCCGGCATGTGATGCCAGCTGACCCACTTACATACCTTTTGACGGTATCAGCGAAGCAGCGGAAATCAGCACGCGAGACGTGGCGGGCATGGGGTGTTAGTTAGTGAGGCGCCGTGCGATGGCGACGCGAGATTGGGCGAGACGAAGCGAGCCAGGAGCGCGAGTACACGGCAAGCGGAGGTGAAGCGAGGCGATCAGCAGGCCGGGCCGACAACGCGGGCGGGCGCGCGGCGCGGGACATTTGTTGTGCAAGAGCGCCGGCCTCGCTGCCGCCTCTGCCCGACCCACCCAGCCAGGCGCCGGGTCCGGCAACATAACCGTCCTGGTATATAGGTCTCTCCTCCCCGCGTGTCCCCACAACAACGCGCCTCTCGTGGCCTGCTCATCCACTTCACATGCGCCGACAAGGATGTATGTGCGGGTCAATCAAGCGTGTATATTGTAGCCGCATGAACGAGTCATGGTGCGTCTGCTACACACCATCCTTCACACACACACACACACATATATATATATATAAATAAAAATATAAAAAGAAAAAAATGAAGGGAAAGAACAAGGGGAGGGGGATGTGTATGGTTAGACTTGATATAACACTTGGAGACGTTGCGCCGTCTGCGGCGACAGATTGGCCATGGTGGCGGCCCATTGAGGCTCGCCCATGGCGCCCTTAAACGCATGCAAAAGCTATGTGATCACCATTAAAAAAAAGAGAAAAAGTTAGTAACACATATTTTTTATGTTTCCTTCCTGTGAAGGGAAAAAGAAGCAAGCAAGAGAAGGATCGACGGACGCTTTTGAACTTGAGACTGAGGTCCGTCGACGGCCGACTCCATCGGCCCACGGCGTTGAGCCAGAAGCCGAAGCCCTCCGTGAGTCCGTGGGGGTTGATTTCTCTGAAGCGCAACGTGAGATCAGTGCGACGTATCTTGAAAAAGAGATAAGAAAGAGAGAGAGACTCAACATGGCCAGACACATGCCACGAAACGCCGAGTCCTTCTCGTCGTTATCCTTGATCTCGGCCAAGGCCTGACACCTGGGAGAGCACGGGGCGGGAAGAGAAAGCAGGAGGTGTGGAGAGTCAGCCAGTTGCAAGCATCGACACTGCGAGAGAAAGAGAAGGGCGGAGTACCATTGTCGGATGAATTGGTCGATGTGTGGCGCAATCAGTTGCGGACATGCCAACGATAGTCGCCCGATCGTCACCGCCGAGTTTTCCGTCAAGCTCCGCGCTACCCGGTTCGAGTTTAACACCGGCACTAACCGGCTCAGTAACGGCTCGATAAACCCTGCCATCTTGTCCCCTGTTTCCACCAAACAACGAGGGGAGGCATACGTAAGGACAGTTCATTTGGGCAGAGCGAGAAAGAAAAAAAGACTGACCAGCTTTGATGGCGATTTCACCAGCAGCCCAGGCGGCATTATTACAGACGCTAGTGAGAGTGATCGGAGATTCCGCGTCGATTTGGCGGATGATTTGGGGCATGAATTGGGGGAGATAAGATTCGAGGAGATGGTAGCAGGAGATAGCGCAATCGCCGACGAGGGCGAAGGCAGACTGACGGACGGAAGGTTCAGGGAAGTCGACGTTAAGACATGTGCCGAGTAGAGAGAGGATCGGGGGGAGAGCGCTGTGGTTGTTGGGGTTGTTTTCCGGATTGGCCATCGCGTCCATTCCCTGCGCTTGCGGGTCGATCGCCGTTCCGCCCCGGTTCGCGTACCCTCCCATCTGGTGGTTCTGGTTGGCCTCGTAGAACTGGCCCGCAAGGGTTCCGAGCCCCTGGGTCAGCCCACTGAGTAGGTCCAGTGCCACAATTAGAAACGTCTTATCCGGCGGCTCATACTCCCCCGGGTGCTTGATGCAAAGCGCATATCCCTCCAGATTGTTCGCGACGATCCGCACACATCGCTCAAAGACCGCCGGCGCATACGGCGCGAACGCCGGCCCGATCGCAATCACTACCGACGAGAGACACTCGAGCAGTGGGATCAAGTCCTGCTCGTCGTCCAACAGCTTCTGCCACCGCTCGATCAGCGGCGGCATCAGCACTTGTAGCAACTCCGGCTTCGCTAACGACGACCCGACCGAATCCGCTAACGTTCCTAGTGCATCGTACAGAATTAATAGGTTCTTGTGTTGGTACTTCCGGAAAGCTGTCACCAGGCTGCTCAGGATCGGTAGAAGATATGGCTCCAACTCTTCGCCTGCTTCTTCTTCTAGTGTTGCGAAAGCACTGCAACCAGCTTCTTGAACCCTCTTGTTTTTGTCCAGTACGCACGTCAGAAGCTATTTCAATAAATCCCCCACCCCGCCAAAGTCAAAAAAAAGAAAATCATGTCACTTTTCTTGAAAACTTTACTCAAAAAAGAAAAAAAAAAATGAGTAATTTACTTACACCTTCCATGACAGGTAAAAAGACAGTCTGTTTATGCTCAGGAGATGTGTTGCCAGGTGAAATGATCCAGCTGGAGTATCGTCCTAGAGTCCAACATGTGATTGAGCGGACCAACGCTTTCCGGTCCTTCAAACATTCTAAGAGCAAGGGGACTAAGGCTGATAAATGTTGTTCCATTCCGTTCAAACAACCTGTGGGATGAATTGGTACACCGTGAGCGAATTTGATTTTTGAAGGTGGAAGGAGAAAGAGAGAATGGAAGGACCTTCAGCAATGGCACCGAGGGCGAGGATAGCGGCTTCCTTATGTTCCCATTTGGGTTGGAAGAGATATTCCTTCAAGACGGGCAAAAGGCAGTCGAGCAGACTGTTCTCAAAGCTGACAGCAATGACGTCGAGGGCTGCGGCGCTACATTTCCTGAGGTTCCATTCGGCATAGAGATCGTCTTCGTCCGATTCGGCATCACCTGCATCAAATGACGCCTCCGCGTTCTCGGTTTCCCCGCCGTTCTGTTGTGAATCACACCACCGGGGGTGAGGTCTGGGTTCGAGCTCTGGTTCTGGTTTAGGGATGAGGATGACGAGTCGTCGAGACTCCGGCGTCCTTGGCGCCGTAGAAGCGCGGCTTGATGTCCTGTTGACGGTCGGGCACCGTTTCGTCTTCCTCGTCGTTGTCGAGGATCAACAGGTCCTCTTCCGAGTAGATCATGCCCTTGAGCAGGACGGGCACGATCTTTTCGAGGTAGCCCGCAAGATAGTTTTTCAGTCGTATGTCCTCCCCGAAAGCGAGCCAGAACTCGCAGGCCTCGAGGGCCACGGCCTCGTCGGTTTCTTGGGTCGAGTAGAGCATGAAGTCGACCGTCTGGGATAGGTTGGGGATCAGTACGTCCGGTTTGTGCTGAGCAGACTGACGAGGGCCGAGCAGACGTTCTTCCGTACTTAGGGGATCGGTCGCTCGCCGAGAGGAAGAGGGCCTCGACATAGGATTGTAGGTTGTCGGTCAAGCTGCCATCCCCCGGTTTGGATGAAAGGGTTGAGACACATGAGGGCGTAGGCTCTGATGCGCGAGTCGGAGGGGACTTGAGATGGTTAATTAATCGTGGGATCATGATATCCAGTACCCTAATGCCATTGATTTGCATCTGTTCCAGTTTTCGAGGGACATCCTCGCAGATCTTGGAGAGGGTTGAGAAGGCGCCTTCCTTCCCTAGGGGTTCGTTTGCCTCTGTGAGTTCGATCAAGTTTTGGAGGGCTTCGGGCCATGACTCGGGGCCGAATTGCATGACGATGGTTGAGATGAGGGTGCCGGCGGTTCCCCTGAGCATGGGGACCGGGTCGGATATTAGGCCAGAGGCAAGGACGGATGACTTGACATATTGGAGGATCTGCTGTTGTTGTTGTTGTTGCTGGGAGGGGTTGTTATTCGTTCCGCTTGGGTCTTGTAGGAGGACTGGGTCTTGGTAGGGTAGTCGACGGAGGTTGTTCTTGAGTATGAGACCGGCGACGGAGCGTACACGAGGTTCCTCCTGGGGCATGCTGACGAGGATGTAGGCGAGATAGGAGTTGTAATCGGGAACATCGTTGAATGAATCTAGTTGCTATGATTAAGTCAAAAGAGAGAGAGAGAGTGAGTTTACGACTGGTAAGGATGGATGGTGTTGTTCTTCTTACCTTTGTGACTGTTTGCTGGATGGTGGTATCGCCAGAATCAGAGTTTCTGAGACAAGTGAGCAGCTGAGACAGTCCCTCTGGCTGGGGTATCCAGTTTGACATGTTGGTGTGTTGGTTATACTCGTTGCTGTCTGATGTTTGTTCTCTCTTTCGTTTTTAGTGGTTTCCGATCGAAAAGGGCTGAGCAGATGTTCTCTCAGAGAAGTCAGAAAACAGTTTGATCAGCAAAAAGGCAGCACCCACAAAACAAAAACATCCATCACCTGTCTAACCAAAACAAACCATGAAATCAACCGAGAATCAACTCCATCAACTCCACAACACGGAGCGTTGTTTTTACAAACCTGCATCTTCCATCATCTCAGTGAAGGTTAATCTCAGGGCTGGAACACTGCTTGCCCTGCTGAAAACCAAGCTGGTTCTAGACACTTGTACACTTCATCTTCTTCATCACATATACTCAACATCTTATATGTAGGCTCACTTTTGTCAATGTATGCTACACTACACTACATGCCCAATAACCATTAGCATCTTCCAACTTTATGTAGTGTTAGTTGTAATTTTATTCCACTATGCTAACAGTTAGTGTGGCAGAAAACTTTTCTGGATATTGTTTTGTAGTGTTGGTTGAAAAACATTTCCACTAAACTAACAGTTAGGGTAGTTTTTTCTTCTGCAAACAATATTTTTAATAATCATTCTCAAAGAATTAACATTCCTGAACAACCAAATTTTTGTATCAAGATACATTAAAAGTGATCAGGTAGAAATTATTAAAAAATTTCAGAGGAAGAACTTTGCTTCTAGAGAGGTGAGGAGCAGTTATTTCTTTCAAGAATGAAACACTATTAACACCAGGGGAAAATTTCTGGCACCTGCTGCCAGGTGCCATAAATCTTATTTTTCATAGAACTTGACTGAACAGATTATGAATGGTAACATGAACAAAACCTGAAAACATGTTGATATATATCTCATAACCAATGAGGAAAAAATCTTGATATCAACAACAACTCAAGCATGAGCTGATCTGAAGCCATCCACCTCAGAAGCAGAACTTTATCACAATTCATCTAGAACTCAAGAGGAATTAAATTTGAAAAATGATCCAAAATTTATTACATAACAATAAACAAAATTGGTAATTCTTTTTTTTTTAATTCACTAACATTATGAAAAAATGCAAGAGCTTATCCGAAGATTTCACATTAAATAAAAATAAAAATTAATCTGATGCTCAATATATCAAAATCAACACAGGAAATAGAGACATCTATGCTGAATTTCAACATATTATCTCATTTCATCTCATCTCTAGATGAATTGGACTGGTCTGAGTTTACATTTTGAATATCTTTCTTTATATTTCTGATTGGTACTGAAGCCTAATCAAACATCAACCACATATAAAAATAAAAATGAATTCCAAAAATTTCCACTTGAGTTTTACAAACCATGATGCTTTGTTTTGCTTGCCCTCTACCCTCTAATGTAGTTGCTCTCTATTGTGATTTTATGATAATTTTCTGATACTTTGAATACACTCAATTGAATATTTAAAATTTCAGATATTCTCAATTTATTTATATCATCTCTCAACTTGAAGTGTTTCCAGTAATTCTTGTAAGACCAAATAAAACCATTAAGATGGACAGAGTTGTTACAATTCAAATTTGATTGCAACATCATATGATCTTTCTGGAATAACTCATACCAATTTTGATCACTCTTCTTCCCACACTACATTGTTCAGACTTTTATATGTTGATTCAGAGCCTCTTGATGAAGTTTGGTTTGAATCATAGCTTAAAAGACTCATGGAGATGTGATGCTGACATCAAACTGTTGAGTGTTGAGTAGTAATAAACAGAGGGCTCAAGTGCCAATTGCAGTAATTTTGTACTGATGATCAGTATGGGAAATCAGAAAATATAAAAAATGAAAAAAATAAGAAACAAGTAAAAATAAACAATCAAGAACAAGAAGTCATGGTTGAAAGGGATACAAGCAGAAGATAAAATAATCTGTTTGAATCTATATTTTTATCAAAATTCTTGCTTCTAAATTGGCAAATTTTGACTTCCTGCCAGAAATATGTTTAGCCTTAGCAAAGCTCTTTGTTTAATTTAAGCAACAAATGCATTTGAAAGTTTCCAAGAGATTTAACCATAGAAACCAATCCTAGTATATTTATCAGAGTGAGAAGCTCCTTTCAAATTCTGGTGAGTAGGGTCCAGGGATCTAAAGATACAGATTGTGACACCCAGGACAATCATTCAAATCCAAATAAACCTGAATATCACCAAAAGTAAACCTCCCACCCATCATATCCAAGCCTTTGTCATCAAGAATGGGACCATGTTCAGAAGAGGTTTGAGGATGAAAGAGGGCATCCAGCAAACAAAGGTCCACTTTTTAGTGCCTGTATCCATGTGGTCTTTGTTGTGCAAGTTGCACATGGTAAAGGTGAAGAAACAAGCAAAGTCACAAGCCTTGTAGAGTGTATGATACTCCATGGAGGCCATGGAAGGATGTTGTTGTTGAGGATAACTTGATGTTATTTGGAAAAAAAAATCCTGGAGCCAGGTCTTGAAGATGAGTAGCAATCCAATTTTGGCCTCCTGGAAAGGAAGCAGCCTTGTCTGCAGCACTGTATGTAAATTGCTGAATCATACTTGCCAAGCATTCCACCAAAGATCCCCCTTTTTCCAAAGATTTTCCTCCAGCCATCCGCCGACATCATTGGGCTCCCTTGTTCCTCACTGGCTCCACAAACTTGGTCCCATCAAGGAAAACCACACACATCTTTCCCAGCCTTGAAGTTTGTTGGGTGAAAGGGAGCTGAAGGACATGACCTTGACTTGAAAAAAGGCTGGTTGGTTTTGAGGAGCAGGGGTAGGTGCCATGGGAGTTTGAGGGTACATTATTTGGTGAGTTGTTCTGCAGGGTTGGGTTCATGTTGACACTGGGGGGGGGGGCAAAGTAATAGTAGACACATTCTCCATCTTCTTCCTTGATAGATCCCATAGCATCATCCTCAGATCCTCATCTCCATGCCTTGGGCCACTATGCTTTTTGGCCATAAAACATAGCATAACTCTTTTCCCAGAGCTGATCAGAAAAAATAAGAATCAGTGAAAAATTAGCATTGGTTGGAGGAAGGGGCTGGGT
>SMGU01005421.1:0-14087 GCA_004348175.1 Puccinia novopanici
AGCAAGAAAGAAGACAAAAAAACTCACAGAAATATTTCTGTGAATGCTCGGCAGTCTTTGGGTGCAGAAGATACGAGCGAACTGAGTTAGGGGTTGTATTCCTGGGCACGAAGGCGCGCTATTTATAGGCGAGAGGAGATACAAGGTGTACTCGAGCCTTTGGGGCTTTACAGGAGAAGTCTTAGGAGAGTAACAAGAGGAATAGAGGTGTCCCATTGGATGGGTTACATGGAGAACACGGATAAGGGAGAAAGATACCGAGAGCGGTGATGTATTAATACAGGGGATAGTAGAAAGATGCCGAGAGCGGCGAGAGAGGCCGAGAGCGGCAGTTGTAAGAAGGCCGGAAGCGGCCGCAAGGGATGTGAGATGCCGGGAGCGGCGCAATGGTGTCGCCGGGACCGGCATGCTGGCTGGATTTTTGAGAAATCATCGTATCCCAAACGGGCAATACGGACAAGTAATCACATAGTTCCAGTTATGCATGTTTCTGCTTGCGGAACAGAGCTTTTGGGCAGATTGCATGATAATGCAGCTCTAGCCTCCGAAGTGGAAGGAAGTAATTTCGACGGGTGATATGTGACTGATTCGGCAACTTCGGGATTCACTGGAGTGCCAGTTATGCATGCTGCTGCTTGCAAAAGCTTTCAAGGAAGGGGAGCGGTGCAGCAAGTTGAGTCCTTTGACCCATTTTTCAATCGAACGGGAACATCTTACCAGGATTAGCCTGAAACTGTGACGCATTACTACAAGTGAGTCTTATGTGGAATTATTGGGAAACCAAGAGCAACCGGTAGCAGTCTATTTATAAAAGTGGATGCCACTTGATCAGGTTGATTTCTTAGAGCGGGGGCGAGCTGAAGCGCTTTCCATGGTGTGTACTCTGTGTTGCTCTACAAGACTCAAAACTTGTAGCCACCGGAGACTCGCAGAGATTCATTGACGTGGTGGACAGATCCAGAATCTCAGATCAGGAGGTTGAATCTCTCCGTCCCGACGCTCCATTGCCTGCGCCATGTACTTGAACTTCGTCGCGAGAACTTTGTATTCGTCGTTTGCCGCAGGGTGGTTTTTAATCGAAGACGTCGCTGGTATCCATTTCCGATTCTGTCAACGGATCGGGAGATGATCGTAGGGGGCTACGCGATTCCCGGGGCTGTGTTTTGTTGCGCAGTTCTCAAGGGGGAACTGACGCCGGAATAGCTTATAGCGGAGGCTTAACCGTTGAGCTACTGTGCCCATCACAAATGTGTCACTACGAGGCCTTGTTCCGTCCCGGAAGGGACTCTGTACCTGATTTCGGGCCGCTTCTGGCGGCCCGAAATCGATCTCATCGGGCATGGTTTTTTTTTTTTCTGGCCGGGGCCGGCCTCATCCGTGATGTTTGCGATGTGGCCGGCCGGCCGATTCCACATCGCTCCGCAGGATCAGTTTCTTTAATCGATCTGAATCCTTTGTCCGTACGCCGGAGGCAGAAAATCGTTTTTTTTTTTTTGCCAATACACGGAAAAAAAAAAAATGATTCTGGGGAGTGCAAAGCGAACGGCAAGCCCAATCGACTTTATTTCTGTTTCCAAATCCCCTGACGAGTGGCCGTGGTGTAGGTCGGACTGATCAGGACTGATCAGACTGATCCTTGATGGAGAAGTAAAAGACTGTATCAGCACGATGCGACCACAGAATATTTCCAATTTGGACGCAGCGAGAAATGGACGGCGCCAAGTCTGGCGTCGCCGGCCAGGCATGAGACAACTGGCTGGAATGATGCCCAGCAGCTCGGATCGGCCGGATCGACTGGCAGCTGTTACCTCTCTCCCGGTGGTGATCAGCTGGGCCGAGCTGCCCCGAGCGGGTGGACCCACCAATTATCCACTTCTTCAGGTGCTCTTTAAAAAAAACACTCTTATTTACAATAATTGTCTTCAGTTGTGCAAGCATCATCACCATTTCCTCTCGAGTCTTTCCTAGATTCCCTTTCTGTTTCTTTTTTAATTTGTTGGTTGCAGTGCTCATCAACATCAACATCATCGTCATCGTCATCATCAACTCCCTTGACTACATCCCTGAATATCGTCATTTCTGGTCGCAAGAACGGCAAACACAGAACATTTGTTCATCTTTGAATCGCCTCCCCCGTCGTTGATTACCAACGCTACTCATCAATTTAACCCCTCCTCCCCCATAAAACAAACCTCCGGTGCTTCGAAGTTTTTCTTCCGGAGATCAAGCCATCAACAAATCTCCCTTCCCTCGACTCCTTGGAAATCGAAGCTCACTTCCTCCCCCGGATCCTTCGAAATCCACGAGCACCCGCTCACCCTGTTTATATTGTTTTTCAAAGCAATTCTGTGTATTTCTCCTGCTGGCATTTCCGTATTCCACTCTTTATTCTCAAGAGAAAGTGTTGGACTTCCAAGCGAATTACCCAGCAAGTCCCCTTCCTCTGGAGCTTTCAGGACAGTCTCTTACTCTGACGGAGGTGTCAAACCCTTCAATTCACTCTCCGCTGGAGAGCGCTGGAGAGTGCAAAATTGCTTGTTCATTTCCTGAGCTGACATTTTGCACTTCTCCGAACTGCCATCATCGAAATAACTCTCACTGCATCTTGGACCGGTCCCTCTTGCCCAATCTCACATCAGCTATTCCCCATTCCTGAACCAATCTACTTTTTTTTTTCTCCCGCTTTTCTTCGCTGCCTAGTGTATCCTGATTCCTACCTATCTATTATCACCTTTCGTCTCCATAAATTTCAACACCTAGCGATTCTTGTGAATATAGGATCCATTGCAAAGGACCCTTGAATTGAAAGCCTATGGAAGACGAGCACAGCACATGTCAGGATGAAGACCAGGGACGGTCGGCGAGTAGCACGAGTGGGGACGACGACACCCAGAGCGTTTGCACCTCCACCACCAGCGTCGACTCTGGCCTGCTCGCCAGCACCGGCCACAAACTCTTGCCCCGATTCGCCATGCGTCCCAAGGCCAAAACCGTGAGCCTCTCTCCACTCTCTCCTTTCTTTTACCCTCCAGTTCCTGTGGATAAGTCGGAGATGAGAAAGCTGCGCTCGTCCATTCTGCTCGAGACTCGACGATCCCTCTCTGTCTTTTGAAGGTCTGTTGGCCCATATAACATTGGGGTCACATGTGACACACCATGTCAGGTGCTGAATGAAGGGCCCATTCCAGCTGCTCTTTAATACCCGTTGCTCCCTGTCCGTCTTCTCTCCAAACAGCCATCATTCTTGCTACGATGAGCGTTCCTATCTTTCGCTGGGCACGTTGAGCCCTTTGACAGACTTTTTTTGTAAAAGGGCGAACTGGGGTTCTTTATGGTGACATGTCCTTTAATGTATGCACTTAATCCCTAAATCCCTGGCCATACACGTGGGACATGCACCACTCACCTTTCACCAGCCAACACCACTCCAGTCCACCACCTGGAAGTCACCAAACTTCTACATAAACCATTTTGATTGGGTTATTTTGAAGAAACAAAAGAACTATCTGCATTGCTGGTTAGCCTTTCCCAGACTCGTACAGCAGCTGGCAATTTTGAACGTTGGTGTGAGGTGCCTCTCCACCGTTCCACCCCCGGTCCTTGTGGCCCCAGTGGACCGTGTTGCTTTCCCATCGCGAGTGATCGAGGACTTTTTTCCAGAAAAATTATTTACTTTATTATCAAAAAAAGAAAGAAAACCGAACACTGACAATTCATCATCACTTCGAAAACTTCTACCATCATATCGGACGCACAATCTCGTCGAATTTAATATCCACTCCAGTTAATCCCGGGAAGGCTGCAGCAGAAGCTACAAATGAATGGCCATCGTCCTTCCCAGAGTCTCTCATCCGCCTCTGCCGTCCCCATCCCATCATTCGCCGATCGACCCTTCCCCGCTCATGCCGGTAACTCGGTCGTCACATCGACCTATAAACCCCCTACGATCAGCGCCAGAGAAACCACTGAATTCGAGGACGTCCAGGTACGCATCTTGACCATAAGTTTTATCTTCTCAAATCACGACTTATATATATGTTTTGTGTCGACTTCTGACAGGCCCGGACATTCTGCAAATGGTCGGTGATCCCTCTTGTCTGCAGTCTATTACAAAGTGTTCACTCATCTACATATTTCGAATAGGCTCAATGCTAAGCTGGATGTCCGCAAGGTGCCCCGATGTCGAACCTGAGTCAAGATCTTTCGGATGGTACTAATCTTATCCAACTTATGGTCAGCACCCACCTCTGTCATGAATGAATCGCGAATCATCCTTGCATTCTGGCCGGTGAATCATGGAGACAGACACAGCTAAATATCCCATGCATATGTTTTTAATCTGACAGGAAATCATGGGTGATGCCTCGCTGGGACGCTACAATCGGACACCCCGGATGCGCGTCCAGAAGGCCGAAAACGTCAACAAGGCGCTCCAGTTCATTCAAAGCCGGGGGGTCACTCTAACCAATATTGGGCCCGAAGGTGCTCCCTCTCCCGTCCTTGAAGATCCTGCACTCAATAAACTGATCCATTTACCCTTTTGGCCACCTTTGCAGATGTCATCGATGGGAATCTCAAATTGATACTCGGGCTTATTTGGACCCTGATTCGTTGAGTCCCTCTCATCCCTCTCTTCGTGTTTTTGTTATCGGGTTTGACTAATACCTTGCCAATAATCGATTAGTGCGGTTTACTATTGCTGATATTAGCGAAGAGGGTGTTAATGCTAAAGAAGGTGAGAATCCGACTGTTTTGATCTCTTGTATCATTGCTCATTCTCATTAATTCTTGCCTGTTACTTTCTATAGGTCTGTTGCTATGGTGTCAGCGCAAGACACGCGGATATGAAGGGGTCAATGTTCAAGATTTTAGTTACAGCTGGCAAGATGGTCTGGCACTGTATGTTTTTTCTTTCCTCGCTAGCCAATTAGGTAATGCCTATTGACTGAAGTTTTTTATTTTTATTTTTATCACAGATGTGCTCTTATACATCACCATCGGCCCGATCTAATCGAATGGGACACTCTGCCACGGGGAGATCGGCATGCTTGTACCCAAATCGCCTTTGATATTGCTGCTACCAGCTTAGGTATACCCGTGCGACCTCGATTATCTTCTCATTCCAATCTATCATCTATGATCTCTTCAGTCCTGCTGACTCCTATTCGTCCTTTTAGCAACTGCTTGAAATATCCGATCTTTGTGATGCTACCAAACCCGATGAACGATCCGTGATGACCTACATTGCCCAATATTTCCATGCCTTTTCATCCATGGGTAATTCACCTCTTCACATCCATTAATAGATAATGCTTTGTTGAACAACCAACTGATAAATGCGACTTATTCCTCCAGATAAAACGGAAGTAGAGGCGCGGCGTGTGGCGAATTTTGTAGAGAATCTGAAATCGATATGGACCTCGATGAACGACTACGAGCGACGAGTGACTGAGCTCATGGGCGAGATTAGAGAGACGATCGCCACCCGGCTCACGAGTCCTCTGCCGTCGACATACCCGCTCATCAAAGAGCTTGCCGCCGACTTTCAAAAGTATAAACAGACTATCAAAAGGGACTGGGTCGCTCAGAAAAACGAGGTTGCTGGTCTTCTGGGTAACATCGTTACTAAACTTCGCACCTATAACCTCAGGACTTACGTCCCGCCAGATGGACTCAAGCTGACCGTGAGTTGTGTGCACTCCATTCTATTAGGAAGAAAACATGTCTAATCATACGTATTTTTTTTCTCCATAACTAGGATCTGGAAACATTCTGGAAAGAATTGCTGGTCACGGAAGCCAAACGATCAAGATCTATCAATGCGAGCATCCAAGAGTTTGTTTCTTTGCCTTTTCTATCCTCATTCTTATCATCACAACCTGGATTCTTGTCGCTGAGAATGTTCTTATCTTTTCAACAGAATCAAAGAAGGCTTGCGAGTGCAATTTGCGGATTTGGCCAATGCTTTTGAGCACCGGCTTCATGAATACGCCTTAGAATTGGCAGCATTGACAGGGCCACTGGACGTGAGTGATTTTTGCCTGTGTATGCCGCGATTGCCAGTTACAAAGTGTATTGCTTCTTAATTTTTCTTTTTCTGTCATCCCCGCTTTAAAACGACAATAGGATCAATTAGCCCGAGCTAAAGAAATTCAAATCATCCTTACGGAGGAGCTCTCGGCCTCACTGTCACGCGTAAGACAGGCCGAGCAGGACTGTCTCGAGGCCAACGTTGAAGAGAACGATTATACCGTCTACACGGCTGACGATCTCGCCTTCGAGACGGAGGAAGTGCGCAAATCGGCCGCCCGAAAGATCGCCTTCGTCCAGAATCAAGTTGAGCTCTTTTTTCCCTTTCTCATCAGAACCAGGGCTTTTGGCTCGAAATTCATATTCTTACGCGACTGCCTCGCTTGTTTTTTGGAACTTGTGTAGATCGTTTCGGCAGGTATGACTAAGCTAACACCGGCTCAGATCGAAGAGTTTGAAACGACTTTCCGGTACTTTGACAAGGATGAGGAAAACAAATTAGGTCTTCCTGGTTTCAGTGCCGCACTTGCTAGTCTAGGAATAGTATACTCGGTACGATTGTTATTTTTTTCTTGTTCTTTTTACATATACCTACGGACGTTTGTAAAGCAGTAGACTAACTTTTGTTGGTGTGGGTTTTCATCAGGATTCGGATACCGAACACATTCACCACCAGATCGCTGGCAGAGACGGAATGGTGACCTTTGAAGCCTTTGTGGGCTTCCTGGTCCAGATCACCGAGGACACAACGTCGCCGGACCAAGTACGGGAATCCTTCCGGGGGATTGCTGGCGACAAGGTATGTTGTTTCTCTGTTGGTGGTAAGCAGATGAATATGTGAACTGACTGATCCTGTGTTTTTATGTTTTTGTACCTTGGGTAGCCGTTTCTTACCGAGCTGGATTTGAGACACGCGCTTGTACCGCAAGCGGCGATCGACTATCTACTGGAAGCCATGCCCCCGTTTGCCGGCACGACCTCGGACGGGCAGGACCACGGTGGTTCTCCCGACCCTTCCGCTTCTCCTTCTACCCTCGATCCACTGAATCGCTCCTCCTCCTCCCCGTCCCCCCTCACGTTCGATTACGAACTCTTCTTGTCTCAGCTCTTCGAATTCGACTAACCTTCCTCTTCCCCCTTTCTCTTGTTGTGTCCTTGTTGTTCTTGCTTTCTTTTCCCCTCCCATGGGGCGTGCTATACTTGCAAAAATACATACAAATGAACAACCCCTTTTTAAAAAAATTATAATGTGGGCCTTGGATGCTTCCTTTACTGTTCAAACCTACACTTGTTTTTGTGAATGCACACACCCTTTTTTTTGTGTGTCTGTGTGTGTTGGGTGAGAATAATGCGCAAGAGAGGAAATGAATCCTGGATGGGTTTGTGTGACTCGGCTTGTCTGCAGTAGATTTCTTGACTAGGTAAATGACTGTGGAAGAATATGAGTGGTTTTTTTGAAGCGGAGGTGGTGGGTGTGGTGGGACTCTGATCGCGCATACAGTCGAGAATACATTCGGCCATTTCCGAATTACAACCACATTCAACGAAGCTATGAGCCACAACCAGCACGAACCGACGACGACGAAGCATCCGAACAGGAACCGAGTGTCGATACATCTGCCGACCAACAGCACGACCGGAGGCAGCAGCAGCAGCAGCGGCAAGGTGCAGACACCGCCGGCCTCGGCGGTCGCGCCGCA
The DNA here is from genome assembly GCA_004348175.1 of Puccinia novopanici. NCBI lineage: Eukaryota > Fungi > Basidiomycota > Pucciniomycetes > Pucciniales > Pucciniaceae > Puccinia > Puccinia novopanici. Next base: position 7,731 of record SMGU01005421.1, read on the forward strand.
CCTCCATCGGCCTCGCTCTCCTCCACCCCCATCCCTACCCCACACCATCGCAACCCCGTCTTAGCCCAGCACACCCCGCAAGGCTCCTTGCATCTGCCCTCCTCCACCACCCGCTTCGGTGGCCTCTCCGCTAAACAGGTCGATAAAGTTCAGTCTCTCTTATCTCCCCCTGCTTTCCTCCTTTCGTCGCCCCCTCTGATCCCTTCCGACAGATCTCCTCCGCTATCGCTAGCGTCCGTGACCATGCTATTCCCAACTCTAGGTCTCATGTTGATAATCCTCGCCCCGATCACCATTCTAAACATCGATCTACTCGCAGGAAACATCCAACAGGTACACCACGCTTACAGAAAATTCCTTTCTCCTTTATTTACATATCAAACAAGGCTAATATCATCCACTGAAGAAAAAAAAAAAAAGAGTTCTCAAAGCTTGTTGAACACATGATGATAAACTGGATGATTGATGATGAACTCGCCAACAAAAAAAACTCCGTTTTTTGTTTTGATGAAAGCAGTTTCCAAACCTTTATCCTCGTTTTCGCACGCGCCATTGAACTCGAGATTACCAGCGCTGACGCCGCGAAAAGCGAGTCACCGAAGTAGCCAGCATCCACTAGGGAAACGGACGAGCTCGGAATCGGAAGAGGAGCAGGAGGAGGGGTCGTCGGACTCGATGGATGGCGAGCAGACGGGCGAGTTCCTCAACAAGCTGCGACTGGACGACCCGCCCCCACGACCCTCCTCCTCCTCAACAATAATAACCACAAGAAACCAGCACCAGAAACCAGCCACAAAAGCAGAAAGAACAACTGAAAAAAATCTTGGAATTTCGTGCCCCTGAAAACCACTCCCTTTCTGACCCACATGGGGGTACTAGATCGGGGATCGAGTACCAAGAACTCGTCATCATCGAAGACCTCTTCTTCATCCTTTTCGGCATCGAAGGCTCCTTCATCGAATACCATCATAGCTTCTCCCCCGATGACCCCTTCGAAAGACTCCAGGGGGCACGCTTTTCTATTGACAATGATTTGGTCTGTCCCCTTTCTCTCCCCCTTTTTTTTTGACTTGGTCTATGTCCATGTCTTTTTGTCCTGAGATATTTGATAGATACGTGTCAACCTCTTTGCCTTTTTATCATGCAGAAGGATAGCAAAAAAATGCGTTGTTATGGCGGAACTGATATTTGAATCCGGATTTTGGGACCCATTCAGATCCATCTTTACGAGAAATTGTGGAGCGTATCCTCCCGTTGGCGACCTATTACACCTCGATCGATGCCTTCGTGGCAGCGCATAGTCACTTAGATTGTGGGCTAGTAAACCATGCCTTATGTGCCTCGATCCGAGACATTCTCAAAGTTCGTCGCGATTGGCATGCTTCCTGTGCGCTTTCTGTGAACTGATCTCCCGGGTTTCTTCTTGTCGTAGGATTACATGACGCTGGTGGTACAATTGGAAGACCAATTCAACCGCTCCCCGATTTTACCCTCCAGCGATTTTGGTTCTACGTGCATGACATGTTGCATACCTTGAAACTACTGTATTCATTCACCACTGAACTGGTATGTCTCTACTCACAGACTTGCTGTCATCATCATCGGACGCGGGCGGAGATGGGGATGGAACGGAGGAGGATGATTGGGAACAGGATCCGGGGCTCAAGGCGGTGTTGAAAGAGTACGACCCCGATCGACGGCGGAAGATGAGCCGGCAGCAGCGCGTCGGTCATAGTAGTGGCGGTGGGGGTACGAGCTGTGGAGTCGCGGAGGGTGCCATGGTCAAAGGCGGGGAAGTCTTGGCGATCCTGGAGGAGCGGGTGATGCGTTCGCTGGGCGACCCGATCGCCTTGAAGCTCTACTCGGATCTGCTCCTCAAGGCTTCCCAGCCCTACTGTAAGATGCTGATCCAATGGGTTGCCAAAGGTATCCTGGATGACCCCTACGAAGAGTTCATCATCAAGGAGAGCAAGTCCATCACCCGGGGCTCGCTCGATGAAGACTTCACCGATGAGTATTGGGAGCGCAAGTATGTTCTTCGCAACCGGGCCTCCGCTGTTGGCGCTGGCGGACCGATGCCCATCCGCCGGTCAATCATGGGGCTACCGACGACGGTGGTACTAAAAGACAGGATGGGCGATGGTCGCAGGCAGGGAAAGCCCCGTGGCGACGGGAGAAGGGCGTGTGGGTGGCGCGGTGCTACCGCGGTTCCTGGAAGTGTGGGAGGTGAAGATATTGCTGGCGGCAAGTATGTGAACGTGATCCGAGAGTGCGGGGTGAAAGGACGGACGGACGAGTTTGAGGTTCACCTGGAAGAAGCGGCCAACTCGCAGGGCACGCAGGGACTGATCAAGATGAACGACGACTGGTTCTACGGACTGATCGACCGGGCCTACGTCTCCGCCAACCGGTCGCTATTGGAGCTCTTGATGAAATCGGAAGACCTACTGGGCCGATTACGCTCGCTCAAGCACCACTTCTTCCTTTCCCAGGGGACAGCTTTACCACTTTCCTCGACTCGGCCTCCTACGAGCTGGGCAAGAAACTCCGACACGTCAACGTCTCACGGCTCCAGAACCAATTCGACCTGGCGATCCGGAACCCTAGCAGTTCTAGCTCCAGCGATCCCTACAAGGAGGACGTCAAGGTGACGATGGCGAGCACCAGCCTGACTGACTGGCTCCTGCGGATCGTCGGCGTGACCGGTCTCATAGGCGGGAGCTTTGGTAGTGGCGGCATGTATGGCGTCGGCAGTGGCGCCAGTGGTATCAGTGGCGGTGGTGGGGTCGAGGGCGTCGCGGGGAACGTCGAGAATGCTGAGGCTATGGATACAATCGGGACTGGATTGGCTGAGCTTGCAGCTGGTGAGGGAGGTGGTGGTGGTAGTTCGACTGGAGGAGGAACAGAAGCTAATAACAAGAAAGAAGGCCTCAATGGTTAGTTTTTTTTTGGGGGGGGGGAGGGAGAGCCTACTGACTGTTGACTTTTCCAGTCACACGGTCGTCGAACCGGGCCCCCAGAGCAATCAAGACATCGGCGTCCTGCATGGCCAAGTTAGCATAAGCCGATCCATGCATTCCAAGCATGTGTAAACTCTTGGGGTCCTCCTCGTCGAATGCACCCATGCCCATGAGGGTAGTGGTGACGGGAATGTTCCATTGGTCGGCAAGTTGTCTGAGGAGTTTTGGTCCCTGTTCGGAGGAAAGAATACCTTGGCCTGCATAGATGACGGGACGTTTGGCGTTGACAATCATGTTAGCAGCTTGGCGTAGCTCGCGTGATTCAGATGTGGGCGAGTTTTTGGAGTTGGGGGTGAGCTCGGTCAAAGTAGCCCAAGGACGAGATCGGAGTGGGTTTGAGGGGAGGACGCGTTCTATGAGATCGGGCTGGGTGTATTTGAGTGGGATGGGAGTGCGGAGGATGCCTGCAGTCATGTCCTTGGGGAGATCGACCAAGACTGGACCGGGACGGCCGGAGGTGGCGATTTTGAAAGCTTCATTGATACGACGAGGGAGATCCGTGACATCCTTGACCATCACGTTCCACTTTGTGCAGCTGCGACTGATTCCAATGACATCGGCTTCTTGGAAGGCATCGCTCCCGATGGCACTGGTGGCGACCTGACCGGTGAAGACGATTAAGGGTGTTCCGTCGCTGTAGGCATCCTGAAGGGGGGTTATGGTATTGGTAGCACCTGGTCCGGAAGTGACGAGGACCACGCCCGGTTTACCCGATACTCGTGCGTATCCTTCTGCCATATGGCCGGCGCCTTGTTCGTGTCGTGGTAGGATGAAATCGAAATATTTTGAGTTGTGGATGGCATCAAAGACGGGCAGAATGGCACCGCCGGGATAGCCAAAGATGTGTTTGACATTATGTCGCAGCATCATTTCATGGAAGATCTGAAATGATACATGTGTCTAAGTCTCCAGTCTTTTTTTCTCTTGCACTTGCAAAGCCTTGGCTCACTGGAACCTCCTTGTCTCTTTCCTGCTTGCGTCCCTCTCCCGCATCCGCTCACAGTACTTCGCCTCCTCCGAAAACATCGCCTGTCTGTCCTCCTCCTCTCTCTTTTTATCCCTCCTCTCCTCCTCCTCCCGCCCCCTTTTTTTTTTTTGCTGACTTAACATTTCCTTTTCTCTCCCTTTTTTTTTTGTTGGCGAATAGTGTTGGCGCTGGCCGTGCGGCTGACTTCCGTCAAGGCTTTGCCCGTCTCTTCGCACTGATTCCCCCTCCCCCCAGCTGGTTTCTCGCTTTTTGTCGCTGTATTGTGTGTTTTTTTGACTTGCGCGTCTGTACGTTTATCGGCATCTTCTGTTTCTTTTTGTGGTAGTGGTGGAGATGATCTCGTCTGAGAGAGGGTTTGTGGGAGATGCGCTAGGGGAATGGCCCCCCCTCCGCTTCAATCATAAGGATCTGGTAGCCTGTTTGCGGCCTCCTAGGTAAAATGAATGGCACATTTCAAAGCCAAGATAGATGCCCACTGGGGCCTTTCCACAGCATGTCTCTACCACCCCCTATATGCTTCTGCCGCAATGGATGATTTTGTAAAAATAGGACATTATACCGAAGCGGCTTCCAGGCCCAAAAATTGTCAACATAGGTGGCAAGCCCCCCCCCCCCCTTCGGAGACTCGCTTCGCCTGTCGCTAATTGGCTCCGGAGGGGCCTAAAACCATGTCTCTGGCCAAACTGTCACATTTAAGGAACCCGTTGTCCCTTTTCTTAAGGGTTTCATAAAGATTATGACGGGTGATGTCATTCATCATGACGCAGCGGTGTACTTCTCTTGATCACTGATCAGCCTGTTATGCGCATTCCTTTTGTTACTCCGATTATATTTGCCTTATACATCTTGGTCTTGATTGCTGTCTCTCCTCTTTCTTCATCAGATTAATATAAAAATTTATCTTTTCCTCAGAAAAAACAAGTTCGGATAATTCATCCCGTTCGAGGTTAGCCTCCCTTTCCTTTTGAGAACAAGACGAATTGGGTCTCTCGACGTAATTTCATAGTCTCTTCGTGTTACACTAAAGGAAATCTTTCTCCACCTAGCTGTACTCCAGCTATGACTTGTTTCAGATTTTTTAGGCTAAGACGCGTTTATGTTTCTTATCATTACATTTCTTCTCTTTCCTTCATTGTGTTATTCTTTGTTTACAGTTGGCCTTATAATTACACATTTTTTTTGAACTGATTTTGAGATGTTATATACGTGTTTTAAAATTAAATAAGCAATGAGCAATACAGTGGTTCTAAATGAAATACAAATCCATTTGGAAAAGGTTTGGAATACTGATTTATAATTTCTGACTAACTCTCTTCAGTTGATTCAGAGTCAATAAGGATTCAAGTGTAATAGGTAACATCTTACCATTATAACATGATCTTGAAATATTTTTTATGTGTCGTACTCCACCAAAAATGGCCACAACCCGCACTCCGTATGCCCTCATGCAATCCCTTCTGTTGGTGCTTTTATTTCAACAAATATTGGTCCCAGTTTCCTCCGCACCAGCTTCACTCGTCCCACTGGGTGGATCCAAAGCCGCCTCAGAGTCTCTCACGACTGTGCGGGCGCCCTTGGGTGGCAGATCATGGGTCAACTCCCTTCGTCGTCGAGCCTTGGCTGCTTCCGGGATTAACGAAGGCAGGAAAATTGCCTCGACTTCCTCCAAGATGAGATTGCCAGGTGGCACTCAGGCATTCTCTTCACAACATTCGCTGCCCAGGCTCCCACCAGGGCCACCTCCCGCTCGGCGCCCACCAAGCTCAACGGGCACTCAGGCATTTCTCCCAACATATTCGCCGGGCAGGCTCCCACCAGGGCCATCATCAAATCCCTTGGCTGCCGCTCCTATTCGACAAACTTCAGCTAGAGGTAAGAAAGCTGCGGCTCGAAGACCCTCAAGTCGTTGGGGAGCGTTTCGATTAGCTCGGAAAGAGGCGGCTCAGAAAGCCGCGGCTGCTGGAGAAACTCCCACACAAGCGTCCTGGACCTTCGTGCCGCAGGAATCCATCCGAACCAGCCATGGCCAAGCGGCCCCGGAAAACCCCATGGGGCTGAACGACCTCGCCCAGTTCCCTACGCTATCGCGGAACCCTATGTTCAGCAAAGCTGCGGGTCTGGCCCCTCTACGGCCTATGTCTGCTGTTCCCGACGTGCCCCAGAAAGCTACGCCCCTCGAACTCGAATCTGGATACCAGTCAGATGGCTTATACGGTCTCAGCGATCACGTCCTGCAATCAATGCGCGACGCTGTTACAAATTTGCCCAGGGACCCTCCTTCTTCACTCGCGCCAGTTAACCCTATAAAACCCTCCCCCTCATAGACCGCGGTTATCTGATCCACATATA
>SMGU01005422.1:0-17232 GCA_004348175.1 Puccinia novopanici
CAACAACCCCTTGGAGTCCTCAGAGCAGCCCCTTTACTAGTGAGTAATAACACTTCTCTGAATACTCCACTTTTCTCTATTTTCTCTGGGAACAAAACCACCCCTGTTTCAACAGGCCCCAGTTTCTTTGTGCAAAGGTACCTAAGTCCTCTGCACTCGTGGCAAGACACCTTTTAGAGGGATCCAAACCACCCCTGCTTGCAGGCCCCTCTGAAAATTTAATAATAAAGACAATTCTTGTCTTATTATTATTTTTTCTTCTCTTTTTTTATATAAACCCAATACCATTGGATAACCCCAAATAAAACCCACTTTCTCACGCTCAAAACTGCCCAAAAGAAATATTATTTTCTAAGTTTAAGCTATCTTGCACCTCCTGTAGCTAGAAGGAATATTCCTTGGCATCAGGCAGGCTGACAATACTCAGTCGGATCTTGATCGGATGGACGCTCTAGCCATCACCACTCTATGTCTGCGGGTGGCTTTTTCAATGGATAATCTGTAATTTATGCTTCTTTAAATATTTGTTGATTTGTTTATTAATCATCAATTTAATTATGGAGTAGATACGGCTATGTACCTCTGTGGGCAGATGTGTTGAATTTCTGAGATGGCAGTCGGTGAGACAGTGAGCAAGGGCACAAGAAAAGAGAAGTGATTGGGGGACTGTGAGGATGGATGGCTCACAGGATGCAGCTCAGAGGATGGGATGGCAAAGGAAAGAGGGAGAACCAATGAGGTAGATTGCTTGGTCTAGGCTATGCTTAAATAGACTAGATACAAGAGGATCAAAATGTGGTTTGGGAAAGAGAATGAATAATCAATATGAATGAGCTAAAAGTGGGTGGCCGGATGATAGAGAATAAGACACAAGATTTTAAGACTCTAAAACAGGAGCACCCACACTGGGTCAGGTCGTTAAGCTGAGACAGGATTAGCTCAAAGACAATAAAAGAGCTGATTGACAAGAAGATATGATTAGAGCAAAAAAGCAATGACACAACTAGTGACTAGGGCCAATTAGGAAAAAATTAGTTTGATGTGTAAGTACATGATTTGCTACTCACAGACTATAATGTCAACAGGTAAGATGCCTTAAGAAAAGAAAAAGAAAGAATGAGTGAGGTAAGAGTTGAAAAATTCAACAAGATGATCCACAGTATGTCAAAGAAGTGGAACGGCAGACAGCCTGTGGCATGCCCAAGTGCCAATGCTCGAATTGTGAGGTTGAGGCTGGCCATACTCTGCTTAATAATCTCCCCTGGACATCAAAGCACAACTTTGATCGAGTCCTTGATGGATCATTTGTCCAATCAATGGACTACAATATCAAGCACAAATACCCCTCCAAAGGTCCAACTGTGAAGAAGCGCAAGTTTACCACCGATGACGCATTTGAAATAGAGGATTTCTCGTCGCAACTCATACAAGATCTGTATACATACTATGATTCTGAAGTTTCCCCCGGAGGAACCATTCTGGCAGCCAATATTTTTGGGAAAGAGGAGAGTCAAGCAATCCTAGCCAGCTTAGACCACATCCATCGGCCCCAGGACCTCCGCACAATTATTGGAGGAGACTGCTTTGAAGGCGAATCGGACTGGCTGTTTTGTTGGATCACCAATTACAAATCCAGCCAACCCATTGCGTCGAGTCTTTCAGTACACACTGATCCTGCCCCCAAGAAGACAAAGCAAATACAATCGAATGCAAAGGCAGCGTCTCAGAAGCAACTAGGCCTAGGATTACCACCCAAAGTTACTTCCAAAAAGGCTCAAGCAGCCAAAGAAAGACAATCAAAGAAGTTAGAAAAGATGGCTCGTAAGGAGAACGATTTGGCTATGAAAGCACGGCGAAGGGAGCAAATCGCTGCAATCATGGCTTCGGCCAAAGGAACCAACTCATGATATCTATTACTATTTATCAGTCAATTTGTTAACAGTTTTTACTACTATAATTCATAGTCATTTGCCTCATCTTCACCATCAGGATTGGCCTCTTCTATTTCTGCTCCATTTTGTTGATCACCAACTTCGATATCCTCAGAATACTGGATATGCAAATGATTCTTGAACTTCTTTAGATCTTTGTCATGATTGCAAATGGTTTTTCGCAAGTTTTTCATTCCCATCCTGTATGTGTCTTCAATCTTGCTGTCACTATTGTGTGATTTGGTGGAATATTGCCCCAGAATGTCTTGATTGTTGGACATCAATGAGTGCATCTCAAGAGACCTGACTGTAATGATGTTTTTGTGTGACTGATGTATGATTTGTGAACTGCAATCCATTTTGAGTGATTGAAACATTTTCTGCAACTAATGTATCAGTATAGAGATGGTCAGCAAGAGTGCCTTTTCAATATGAGAAAATATACCACCCCCACCAGAAATATGTTGAGAGAGAAAACATTGCGCAGTTGGTCAATCTGTGTTCCCAATCCATTATGGTTGTAAAAATATTTAATCCAGTAGTTCTGGATCTCTAGCCAGAAGTCCTTGGCCATGAAATGGTCCTTGCGCCCGGATGGTGAAATCAGGAGGTTATGGCGGAAGTACTTGCTCAAAGATGGAGGTAGTATGACAGTCAGAAGGAGTACCATCCTTGGTAAGTATGAAGAATAGTTGGTGATTCCTTTCAGGGCCTGTGACATTAAGGACCACTTCTTCCAAACTAAAATCAGTCTCCCCACATCTCCAGCTTTCATGGACCTTTTAGCTTCAACCACACTGGAAAAATCATGCAACAAAATCAGAGTGTTGCTAAGCCTTCGAGAGGAGGTATTTGCAGAAGCATGAGCTCTAGCCTGTGGAGAGAAAAATCTGGTGTAACATTCTTCAATAACTTGATTCCACTTGGCAGATGAGATGATTGGGTGATCCATTGCAGGCTTGGAAGTGTTAATTTTGAGGATGACCCTATACATAATTTTAACCATATCAGTAATTATTTTATCAATAAAATAAATCATAAGGGTAAATTAGGCTTGGAAAGTATTTTGAAAGACAAGCCTTAAACAATAGTAAACAATGGCCTCAAACACACGCTCCATCTGGTTTATCATCAAAGTGAAGTCCTTCTTCTGAATAGCCTTTTCGGAGGGAAATCCTAGAGCTTCCAAGTGTTGCCAAGCTCCACAGTTTGTCATATCAGCTGGAGTTCCAAAATGATGAGAGAATATTGTTGATGCTACATTCCACAGGGTATGAGAAGCTCCAAGCTGGAAAAAAATGAAAAATGTTGTCCAGGCGGCTTTGTGGCACTGAGCTGGGTAGACGTTGAGATCTCAAGCAGTTGAAGTTTTGTATTGTACCCAAGTCTCCATCCATAGGCTGGAGGCGCCCAAAAAACTCTTCTGCTGAAAGTCCAGTTTGCAGTAGGATTGATTGAAAGACCTGTCCAATTCCTTCAGCAGAGTTGTCAGAGGCATCCATGAGTTTAAGCATCACCAGATTAGGCGCCTTGTGGCTGATGATTTCCAAAGGAGGAGGTTCTATTGGTATTGCTGTAGACTTGTCACTGGGCACTCCAAGGTATTCGTAAAAAAACTTTTGAAATTTGACTCTTGAATACTTTGATCTCAAATTCTTGCTCAGATTTGGTTGGCAGAAACATGTGCGGCTGAATTTCCAGTGACTCGATGCTCTTCAGCGCGGTGTGTAATGAGTCCAATCCCAATTGTGAGGAGTCTAAGGATGAGAGCAGATCATCATCAGGTACATGAATGTAGCCCCAGGTGCCTCTGTAGGTATGGGATCTATTTCCAACTGATTGCTGATGTATGTGCTGAAGCATATCTATGTTGTCTATGCAAATTGTTGGTGCTATTGGAATTCCTGGCTTGAGAGACATCACATTCTTGATAGACCTTTCAAACTGCTTGGAGAGGGTTTTTAATGCCAACAAAGCTGTGAACCTTGAGGCAGTGAGACCAAGATAATTTAAGTACTCATGTATGCGCTCAGAAACTCCACATGCCAGGAATCGGACAGAATTGTGTAGCTGAAGAGCATTGTGACGCCTGTTCTTGCTGAAAGCTATCATTGCACATATTGTTGTTGAAATCTTGGGCCCAAAATGTGTCATTCTATCAGTTAAAATTATTGAGATAAGTCAGAAATAGAATAACTAACCCTGTGGCATCGATGAAGGCGAAGTGCTGGTTGATCAAGTGATTCTGTGTAACTGATTCCTGCTTGGGCTTCTGGATGATGGTCCTCATCAGATTCTTCGGAATCGCTTGTTGAGTCAGAAGCAGACACTAAATCATCGGCTACTCCAGAAAAATCTGTAGTATTACAGTCGAGGATACCCATGAGCAGATTGTAAAGAAATGGCATGTCGTGATGAGTTAAAGTGGCATCATGACGGTCCATTTCTTGGTTTGTGAAGAACAATTGGGTAACTGTTGACGAGCTGTGGAAGCGTCCATCAGGGTAGTTACCTCTTGGTGGGGCCTGCGACAAGGTTACCTTTGTTGCCTACCAAGAAATAAGAGACGGAAATTTGCATGAGCAACATCACAAAATCGTATTATCTTATTACCAAACATTGCAAGTTGATTATTTCTAACCTCTTTTAGAATAAAATCAGACCAAGCATGTCGGCCGATCTGGGTCTTATTAATCTCTTTTTTCAACACGTCAACCAGCTCCATTGTGGACTGAATACCTGTGGGTTGGGCCCAAAACCTTTGCAAAGAGGCCAGTTCGGCGTTGTCGGATGAAATGAATTGGCACATAAACTCCTTTGGCGTCATGACGGTCGGCAAGGTCCTCAAAAATTGGCAAGCACTGAGTGTCTTGTTGTCAACACTAACCCTATGACTCATGGCCGCCTGAATGTGTGTTGTAGTGAAGGTTGCCTATCTTTAGCTAAGTACACACCTCTATTTAAGAATAGGTTGTGTCTACGCGATAACAAAAACAAGGTGACCTGTCCACTGCCTAGTGCGGATCATACTTGTTTCAGATAACACGCTTTGCATGTTATCAGTGACATGCAAAGCGTGTGCTGATAAAACTTGTTTCCATCGAGCTGAGCAAAGAGTCCGATTGGCTCCTTACACTTCATTACATGTTGCATTTTGTCGTTATAATGAGCAGTGATGTCCTGCTCAATTGTAAATCAAACAACCACCATTTTTTTCACGGTTCTTCTCAATACAGACTGATTGCATATTACATTTGGAAGGACTCGGAATATATGCTTTAATCTGACAGCAGATCAGGACAACAAGTCGGAGAAACCAAAAACAAAATAGGCATGGCAAGGAGCAGAAGGGAATCACATCGAAGTGATTAGTACCACTCAATGCGCAAGAATCTTGCCTTTCGAATGATCCAATCAGGCAAGGGAATATGTGAGAGGAAGACAGGTAGAGGGGGGGGGGGTAAATTTTGCCCACCAAAATATCAGAACCTCTCAAGCCAAAAAGTGGATATTAGCCACAAGCCCCGACTTCGGAGGCGAGCGAAGCGAGCCTCCGAAGTCCTAGCTTAACCAAGCCCCGACTTTGGAGGCTCGCTTTGCGAGCCTCCGAAGGAGGGGCTTGCAGGTAAAGTCCGAATTTTGGCGTGAGCGGTTTGAGATTTGGGGTCATTTTTTGACTCACTTTTCTTTCTAATTTGATTCCACCGCCCCCAGAAGTCACCCAAAGAAATGGTAAGGATGCCTTTATAGCCAAGATTCTCGCCTTTCTGCTCGTATTTTTTTCATCTACTCAACCCCAGTAAGTCCTTGCTTTCCAAGGCTTTCAATGTTTTGTTTCCATTGTGATCATTGCATGCGTAATTCCATATTATACTGTATTAAGAAGACAGATCTCAAACTGTCTACCTGACGGAAAGTAAATGCAATACATCAAGTAGCTGTAATCAGAATATTTGCGAACCTATGTATTACACGGACGAGGCTCCATGGCCAAGTTTTGCAAAACTGCAAAACAATTATGGCCATGGCATGAAGCAATTACCCTGGTTGACGGAATGGTTAATGCCATTAGAAGCGCAAGATCGAGACCTTTCGATTGGTCTAAACAGGCAAGGAAAAAAAAAAGAGGAAGATTCGAAAAAGGGGGGGGCAAATAATGCCCACCAAAAAGCAGAAACCGCTCACGCCAAATTTCGGACATTACCTGCAAGCCCCTCCTTCGGAGGCTCGCTTCGCGAGCCTCCGAAGTCGGGGCTTGGTTAAGCTAGCGGCGGCGGGGGTGGAGAGCCAGGAGAGACACAGATGCGCCATAAAAATAAAAGAAAATAGGAGGTGAGGTATTTATATATCCACGTTGCTTGATCTCGACGCACGATAGGGAGGGTGAGGGTGAGGGTGTTACTGTGTATCCCAGATTGGCTCGGGTGAGGAGCTGGGCTTAGAAGACGCGTGCAACAAGGCGAAGAAGCTGTGGCTTTGGGACATGAAGGGTCCAAGCAGACATGCATGTGCCGCATCAAGAGGGACGCAACTCTGCCTGGCACCAGAGACCTCGCTGTTGGGCATCCTAGCCACTCTTGGCACCGCCACCCAACCTGCTGAAAATAGGTCCAGATGAAAGATGAGTCCAAGGCCTGACACCCAACCAGTTACGTTCAACTACTGCTACGTAGATGACGTGCGGCCCAAGGAGCCAAGGCTACATATATACCACTGGACCAGGGCGATCAGGGAAGCGAGAGTAAGTATGATTAGGCCGGGGGCGAGAAGGGCATATAAGAGGCGGAGACCTTGGCGTGATCACGGTTCGAGAGTACGAAGTGGTGTTGGAGAGGCAGAAGAGGGGATGATGAGAGCGGTGCAAGACGAAACGCTCGGGCCCAGAGCTGCGACGAAAGGGATGCACAAAACCCGTCACTGGTAGAGGAGAGCAATGAGGGGGGGGCGAGGGGTGCGAAATCAGCAGCATGAGAGAGGCGGACAACCAGGAGAATCCATGGGCTGTGATGGCGGGACTATAGTCTTTTATCCGATACGACCATCTCGCCCCGCGAGCCCAGCTTTCAATGCCATCATCATCATCAGAGGCCAGTCGGCGGGTCCAATTTTGGCTCCAGCAAGGCCTTCCCCGTTGCACTCGGGACAGCACAACGGACCATCTGCGACAAGCAGTAGTTTTTTTTTTTTTTAAGAAAGCAGGATAAATGTTATGCATGAAAGCAACCCCAAATCGAGTAAAATATATATATATATGGGTGTGTGTGTATGTTAAGAATGCAAGGTTGAGGCCAGGCTGTGGAGGAAGAGGGAGAGAGAGAGAGAGAGATTCGTCTTGAAGGCGCGATGATGGGGGCGATCGACACATCACACCAGAGGGATGAGAGTGTGCGGATCAGAGAGCAGACAAGATGGGAGCGGGAGGGACTGAGAAGGCCCGAAGAAGGGGGTCAGTTCTTAGTTTTTTTACGAGGTTGAAGGACATGCACATGGGCGCGTTTTCCTGGACAAGATTGCAACGAATCGGAAGGATGGATACGATTGGGAAGATGAGACGAAAGCAAGAGATCATTGTCGACGACGACGACCGAAAAGCAGTCCTCGAAGCTGCCCGACGAGTCTCTGGTTAGTGCGGGCGGTAGCGGGGGAGAACAAGTCTTGGGCCGCGGCTCAGAGCTCGCCGCCGCCGCCGTCGCGTCCGACTCGAGACGGCCTCGCTTCTCCTCCTCAAGCTTCCGCGTCCGCGCCTGTTTCTCCTCCACAATCGCCGAATTGATACTCGATCGGACGTCCCCTATCCACACCGAATACCCTGCTGCCGAACTCTCTAGCGTGGAATAATCCTTGTTGTGGATCTGTTTTCAAAATCCATCATAGGCAGTCGGATCAGTCGTTCTTATCTTCTCTCAGAAAGTCATTCGAATGATGAGCCAAAGAATGACCTTGGACCACAGCGAGACCCAGACATTTCGAGGCACTCCAACCAAATGTTTTTGAACTTTGTTGGAGTCAGTATGGCTAGTACTACAGCTTGAGGAAGAACTTTGGAGATCTTCTTGAACGGAGGACAAGTGCGAGGGTGGGTTTTTAGACTGAGTGTGGCTTGACGTGGAGGACGAAGAAGGGACAGATGAGCAGAGTACAAAGAATGCGCTGAGGCGGCCGTCGCAGCATTCCTGGCGGCCGCCCATACGATCCCAGAACTCCTCAGGGGAGACCTGATTGATTTTGGTGCGTTCGCGATGGCGGTCACTTTCCAAGGAGGCGGGGGATCTTTCCGTGATCGCATCGTCCCAATCCCCCGGCTCTCCCGACGGATTCGTCGAACAGTTTCCTATCGAGTGCAAGAACCTCGCTTTCGGGTCGTCGTTGAAGGCTGGGATCAACTCTGATAATAGCCATCCTCGCTGTCCGTTCACATCCGGCTTGGTAGAGTTTTCTTGCGCTGGTGCAAAGGGTGGTGGGATTTTGTGATATGGATGTCCATAATTCCATAACGATTTGTATTCAGAGGAAACAGGTAGAACTTGCAGTGATTCTTGGTAGTCGAATCCAGGCAAAATGTAAAACATTTCTAAGGAGTTCCTGGATTTGAAAACGTGAGGAAGTCCGGTGGCAAGTTGAGACAAGATTTTATGCCACCACTTGACTAATTGTTGATCATCTAGTATGCGTTTACCTGCGGGCAGTTTGGAGGTAAGAGGGGATGTGACGGGGTCTTGGGGAGTAGCGGGGGAGGTTTTGGGGGCGAATTTCGCGCCGTCGCCTGTGCCGTTTGGGCGATTTTCGGCGCTTGCTGGGAACAGATACTGGCCTTCCCTTGCGGCGCGAGCAAAGATATGAATTCTGAGGCTGCAGGTTGATTTCGGTGGATATTTTAGGAAGTGTGATAGAAAGGCGATCGTCAGCCGGCCAGCAGGGGCAGGGGCAGGAGCAAGCCCAGTCGTATCAATTTTGGAGACGTAGAGAAGTTGCACAGAGGTGGTTGAGATGGTGTAAAGAGAGGCCTCGAGCGCGAAGACCGGCACTGTGAGATCCGATGGAGGCGTGCTACTGGGTCGATAATCTCCAAACTTTTCCGCCAGCATGATCAGATAATCTGTCCTCATGATCGACACGGTGGGATCGAGGGCATGAGGGAAAAGGGTGTAAGTTCGAAAGGGTTTGGTGGACAAAGTCAACAGCTCGAATGTGCGAGGATTAGCTTTTTCGGTAGGGACTGATTGAAGGGCATTGTATAAAGACTGGTGAAGTGATGGACGTGGTGCCATGGTGGGCTAAGACTCGTGGTCCACTCCAGAGGCAATCTGCGAGATCCAACACAACGAATGTGACATCGGTTTAGTGATGAGTTCTAAACGCATGTCTGTGAGTGAGCACTGACTTGAAGAATCCCTCCTTGTGTGGTCTATTTTGACGCGGTAGACAGAGGACGACGACCTGGACCTAATCTCAGGACGACAGACGGCGGGGGCGTGGTGCAAGAGCGAGGGCGAGGGGGAGCCAACAAACGACGATAGATAGCGAGGCGGAAGGAGGAGAGCGGATGACCGCGTGAGGCACCCGATGCCAGTTTGTGTGCTTACCGCGCGATCGGGAAATCGGAGCCGTACACACACGGCGGAGAGACGTGGCTTCAAGCGAAAAAAAGGTCAATCCAACAAAATCCCAGATAAATCCTGAATGTGTGGGTTGTGTCTGTCACGGAGACACAGAGACTAATATGGGAAAAGGTGCTTGTTGTTGGTCAATTCTCAGAAAGAAAAAAAAAAAGAAAAACCAGCTGGGGTTGGGTGAGTGGTCCCCTGACACGAGCCCGACTTGTAAGCCCTACGCTGCGGCAAGCTCAGCCGAACATTTGGCCGCACGGGAGGAGTCAAACGCAGTGTCACATTGCAACACAAAGGACAAGGGGTCTGCGGACAGAGAGGAGTGGGAGAGAGAAAGGGGTACAAAATAATACAACCAACAGATATAGAGTCTAGAGCAAGCACAACCAAGAGACACGAGGCAATAATCATCAAAGAGAGAAAAGATACACCAGCACAGCAAGATTAGGGAGTACAACATATATAAACACTTGCACATATATATATCCATGAGCCAAGATAGGGGGACAACGGAGGACAACAACAAAGGTGGGCAAGGAAAAGCTAAACGAAATGGGCGCCGACGCGTTGGTTGAGGGCGATGGACTCGTCGGTAGGATTGGGAGGGATGGAGGAGGAGGAGGAGGGGAGGTCGGAGCAATGGATCTGTTTGAGGAGCCAGCGGAAGAGAAAGGTGAGCGTGCCGGTGGCGAGGAAGACCATGTCGAAGAGCTTGCTGAAGCGTGAGAACGAGGGCAGGGTGCTCAGAAGCCCATCCTCCTTCATGCCCTCACCGCCGTCTGACGGCCCAGGCGACACTTCTTTCGGTGGACTGGATGAGGGCAGGGAGATGAGACAGGTCAAGAGATACATGGCCTACAAAACAAATGAATGAATGACGGTGCGTCAGTTCTCCATGTAGCGCTGGCTTTTACCTTGAGGATGAAACATACCATGAGTTGGGCGAGTACCAGTAACATGAGACTACTGCTGACGCCGTTGGCATTGGACGAGACGGTGAGCCGGTTGAAGACCCGGTTCACCCAAACGAGCACGGCGCGGAGATTGACGACGATAATCGAGCCGATCAGCACCAGCCCAACCAGCCGGGTCAGCTTCCCAATCTCCAGCTCGATGCTGAACGTCGACAAGACTTTGGCTACCATGTATGTCACCACATCCGTCGTTGGGTTCCGTGTCGTCGTCGAAGCGGGCTGTTTAACGTACCCAAATACCAAATTCACGCATGCCTATCAAGGTGGAAGGCAAAGAAAGGGTTGAATGCCGAACCTTGTGTCTTGGTTTTACTTAGCTGTAAGTACTTACCATAAACAGCCGATAGACACAATAAACAGACAGAAACCAATTGGCGATATTAAGAGCCATTCCAGGTATGGTCCGAGAATACTCGTGATACTCCTTGCGTTCCTTGAGGAGGTTGAGATCCGAGATCATCTGAATTTCCATGGCTTCTAACCCAGCGATTTCTTGTTGGAGTTGCGTTGTTTCTTTTTTTTTTTTTCACCAGTCAGTCAAGGAACCGATGTGCCTACACAGAATGGGATGAGAAGACTGACTAGGATGAGATGATGCTGTGAAAAGAGTGGTCATGAGACTCGAGCCATCGGGCTTCGACTTGTTTGAGACACTGGACTGCTGTTGTTGCAGGATGGATTTGCGATCGGCAAGTTCCGTCTGAGTCCTCAGGAGAGATTTCTCGGCGGCGATAACATGTTGGTCGGTGATTGGGGGTCTAACAAACATCAGAACATGAGTTACCATGATATGATACACAAAAAAAAAAAAAAAAAAATAGAGATAGGCGAGACCAACTCTTTCGCTCGTCGCCGCCACTCCCAAGTTAGCCAAGCCGTGTTGACTGCCCCACCGCCGGACAACGAGGCAATGAGGATGACTCCTGGGACACAAATTCTGGCCAGAGTGGTGTTGAGGAAGCCTTGACAAGGGCAGACCCATTTGAGTGTGTAGCACTATTGAAAGAGAGAGAAGAGGGGTAAGACTGACCAAACGAGTGGCTCCCGGATTCGACGCCCAACAAGCCTTGGATGATCTGACCGAGTCGATAGTAAACGAACAGATAGACACCGAAGGGAACGAGGGTCAGTCCTAGGGTCCTGGGTGACAAAATGCGGATTCTTTCATTTGCTGAGAATCAAGAGGAAAAAAAGATGATGAGACACTGCAGTAAGGTGGATTTCTCTGTGAGAGATACGACTCAACTATTCCGACGCCGACTGAGGATGGTGGTTGAGAAGAGGATACATTCTAGGAAGGGGACGATGAAGACGACGGACGAGATGAGGAGTGCGAGGGAGAGATTCCAGTTAAGGCTGCGAGCGCTGTACGAAGAAGAGAAAGGGATGAGCGTCCTATGTAGAGTGTTTTTCTTTTGATATAAGATGATGACTCAACTGAGATTCGAGCCAGGAGCCGAGGATGACGATGCTGAAGAGCAGACTGCCTTCGCAGAAGGAGCAGCAGAAGATGAGGGAGGCGAAGTTGGGCGAGATGAGCTGTGGTTCGTTTTTGTTTGAGAGGAAGAATGACTTGAGGTCGATGAGTTGCTGGAGGTATCGTCGACAGGCGAGGAAGAAGGATATCCTGAGTGCGATGAGGGTGAGATGGGAGATGAGATTGCTGGCCATTTTTTTGGTGCTGCTGATGTGGTTCGTCGTTGGTTTTCCTCCTCCTGGTTGGACGGTCAACAGGAGAGCGAAGATGAAGCACTCCTTCACTGCCAGCTCAAGAGACCCTGTCCACCTGCATCCTTCACCAGAGAGAGAAGAAGAAGTCACTGTCGGAGTACATGCAGTGACCTGCGAGCTCAGCGAGTCTTGGGAGGAATGCGCTGCCAGTCCTCTGTTGATATTACCTGCTACTGTGTCGTGAAGGCTTCTAGTCCATCCAACGCACCCTGCGTCAAAGGAGAAACTGAAAATCACCTATGGGGAAATCAATCCACACTTCGTGGCCCTTCACGGTGCGCTCACCACGCCGCTCTGTCGGCTCACCTTGGCCTGGTCCCACCGGCCTCGGCATCACCGCCGGCTACCATCGCCCTTGTGGGCACACCGCTCCTACAAATAATGCCTCCACCGCCAGCTACAATACAATCTTTCCTCGCATTAAGGGGGCCCGGGTGCTGTCGTGGGGAGCATTCGATGGTACAGAGCTCACACCATCTGAAATACCGACACAGATCTCCACCCTTTTATACTCGGCTCATCACAAGGGACTCACTCTCCTGTGGAGCTCGAGTCATGTGGGCGGGATGATGGTCAAGCCTCCTCGCAAAGCAGGCCTGGCTGTGACGTCTCGGACTTGTCCCCCAAGTCAACATCTTGTCAGATGGCATCATTTCCGACCTTCATCGCTGGCCTCCCTCGGGTTGGGGAGAGCGGAGAGGCGCCTTTGTTGCGAGCTTAACTAAGCCTCTCCGGAGGAGACGCGCAGCGTCTCCGAAGGAGAGGCTTAAAGGTAAAGTCGCATGCGCGGCCTGAGGGAATAGAGTTTACCAATAAATTTTTCACCCTTCTATCGAACTTCTCCATTTCAGTCAATCTCATTTGCCTCAAAAAATTAATGTAAATAGACGCTACTGTAGCCCTGAATCTTGGCCGTCTTTTGCCGCAAAGAATAAAAAAATTCTGTCCATCATTGCTGCCGCTATGCGGATTCTGGCAAGCTGTTGCCCAATCAGCCCAACTGGGCAGAAACTCAGTAAAATCTTTTTCTCCTATGCTTGTCAGATTACCGGACCTGACTCCGAGGGACCCGGATCGGACTTGCATAGACGGATGGTTTATTATGTATTTAGCAAAATATCCGCTGGTGTGCCGACGGACATTGGTCACTCCACGGTTCAATGGATGAATTGATTTGAACAAGTGGGCAGATCAGTGAATCCACCAATTCTAGCCAGACTAGTTAGGCATGTACCCTCCAATCCTACGGCAAGCGGTTTTTTCTAGATCAATAAGTCAAGTTTCCCCTCCAAAGCCACAAAATCGCGTAAGAACTGGAATCACAGTGGCCAAGAAGCTTCTTCAGAAGAATGATGACGACTTAAAAGATGCAATAGCCTCTGTCGCTCGAGATTTTTACCATGGCAAAGACGCAAAGGCGCTGCAAATAGATACCGTAGCAAATCTGGCTAGAGGACGAGATACATTTCTGTTGGCAGGTACAGGTTTTGGCAAATCACGGATAGCGGAAATCTACCATACTTTATTACCCAAAAGGGAGAAAGGAGTAGTTCTAGTGCTGAATCCATTAGATGCACTCGGCGATAACCAGGTTCAGGAGAAAGCTGGGATGTTCACGGCAATAAATCTTACAAAGCTCACTTTCAACTCCAAGGTCGCCGAGAAAATTAAACGAGGTGATTACAACTTCGTGTATCTCAGTCCAGAGATCTTCATGAATAACAAAATGTGGGACTCAGTATACTTCAGCTCTGAGTTCCAGAACCGATTGAGCCTCGTTGTGGTTGACGAGGCTCACATGATCTATGTTTGGGGATTAGTTGCAAGCACGCCTGGAAAGTCAAGGTCCATCTCAATCATTACGCATCATGAGGATGGTGATATTTTTTGCCCTTCTTATGGAAAAATAGGCCTTCATCTACAATGCCGCAACAATGCTCCATTACTACTCCTCTCTGCAACATGTCGGCCGGTCGCAATTGATTCGATTTTAAAGTCGCTGAAGCTGTCAGAGAAGACAGTTGATTTTTTTCGAGGTGAATTAACGCGCCCTGAGATTCGGATCATACGCATCAAAATGTCGTACTCATTATCATCATGTCACGATTTGTTGAACATAATTCCACAACAGGAAGAGTTGCCAGACAAGGACGTGGTACCTACTTTAATCTACAGCGGTACCCAAGCACAAACACTTACAGTCTTGGAGGTCTTGGGAAGAGCTTGTGGCACACCCAGTATTGCTACTGATCCCACAAACTCATTTGCACGGCGCTTTCACTCTGTAACTGGTGACAGAGACAAAGAAGATGTAGTCAATGATTTTTTGGATGGCAAGTTTCCCATTATCTCTGCGACAATGGCCCTTGGATTGGGCCAAAATTGAAAACGAGTCAGGAGTGTTATTCACATGGGGAGAGGTGACCCTGCAAATATTTCTCAAATGATAGGGCAGTAAGCAATTTTTCTTCAGGTTTCATTTTAATAATACTGATATCATTAGCTCACCAGGTGTGGCCATGATGGTAAAAATGGCCTAGCTATTTTATTTGTTGAGGCCTCATGCAAAGGGGAAAAAAAATGAGCTTTCAGAGCTTCCTACTGGTCATCTCCAATCTGATGAGAATAGGATGGACGCACTTGCTTTGACTCCTGTTTTTCTGTGTGTCGCTTTTGTAATTGATAATATGTAAGTGGTACATCTCCTTATTAACATCACCTGATACTCTTATTGACCTCTCTGTCTTGACAGGTTGGGATATATTCCGCTTTCAAACAAAGAGCTAAATTATGTTTCAGAATTGGAAAGGCAGAAATCTCTCAAATTTTCTGCTTGTAAATGTTCTAATTGCTCTGAGGCATCATCAGCGGCCCTGGTCAAAAACTTGAAATCAATCAACAAATACAATTTTGACAAGATTGTCTTGGATAAATTTCATTTTAAATCTGAACACCCCCTAATGGGACTGAAGAGGAAATCCAACTTGAGAAAGGGTGTAAATTCTACCACCACAGATATGTGATCTGTCATTGACAAAAAAGGAGTGACATTACCCAATTTCTTGAAGAAAAAATTATACAAGACAGTGGAAAATTTATATGAAGAGAAGATGGGAGGAATGGGGAGGATTTCAACAATTGATATATTTGGCAAGAGTCAGGCCATGGAAATTATTGATAATCTTGAAGTAATTGAGGGGTTGGACAAAATTGAACTTGTGATTGGGGGCAAATTGTTCTCAGGGCAGATTCAAGTGATTTATGATTTCATCTTGCAATTTAAATCAGAAATTTTTTATCAAAATCACCTCATGAAGAAAGAATAAGTGGAAATACTGGAGCATGAGTGCAAGAAGCAAAAGAGGCGTGAATATGACGCTCACTATCATGCCGCTTTGTAGGCAGGGGCCAGTGAGGTTGGTGTTGAGGCAAGTCAAGTTGGAAGTCATTTCAATATTGAGAGAGTTGACACCAATGTCCTCAGTCAAATCTCTTGAGCGGAATCTTCTGGTTCTTGGCCCAACCCTATATCTTCTTCTGGTTAATTGGTGTATTTCACTTTTTGCTCACAAAAGCAGTACATGCACAGTCAAGTAATTTTTGTATTTGCTTTGGATTGCTCTTTTTACAATTTTTTGATGCCTTTAAGGAGATAATTTTTGATCAACAGAATGGAGTACTCAGTACCAGAATTGGATAGGAAGCAATCAATAATATCATAATTGTGGGCCATGTGGGAGAAAATTTCTAGCAAAGGTATTGATATAATGTTCTTGTGAGATTGGTGAACCAATTTTCCTCCTTGCTCCAACTTCAAGCTCTGGAACATTAAGAGAAGCTCTTATATGTGAGAGTGTGAGAGCTTTATGAGTAATGTGATAAAAGTTTTTCACAGATGAGAATGTGTACCAATCCTATGTGTAAGGAGGCCATCTCTTGGGGGTGGCAAACTTGAGTTCCACTCCCATTCTGATTGTAGAAATATTTCAACCAGTAATTCTGCGGCTCCAGATAAAAGTCTTTTGCAGAAAAGTGATTGATTTGACCACTAGGGGATATCAGCATGTTTTTACACATGAGTTTGATCATAGCCTGTGGAATAACATGATTCAGGAGCAATACAAGGAAAGGAAGATATGAGAAATATTTAATGAGTGATTTGAGTGATTGGGAAATAAGAGGCCATACTTTCCAGATGCTCATCAGCCTCCCTATGGTGCCAGCTTTTTTAGAGAAATTGGCCTCCACAATTGTTGCGAAATCATGGAGACAAAGAAGAAATGTGTTTAGTTTAGGTGATCCTCTTGGCAGACTGATTGGCAAGCTTGGGAAAAGAATTATTAACAATAGCATGTCTCAAATATTTGGTTCCATTCATTGGTTGGAATGGTTGGGAGCATACCTGAAACTGGATTCATTTCTTCTTTCATCACCACCCTGCAAAAAACAAATAATCAATGAACAGACGTCAAAAGGTGAGTGAGCCAAATACACTGACCTTAATGTATATACTGAAATATAGAAGCTTCATGTACCTTCTCAATATAATTTATCATTGATTTAAACTCCTTTTTAGGAGTTACCTTATCCGCAGGTAAACCTAGTGCATTCAAAGAGTGCCATGCACCCAGATTGTGTGTGTTTGTCAGATCACCAAAGTGCATGTTCAAGATACAGTGGGAAATATTCCACATTGTGTGTGAAGCACCCAGAAGGAAGCAGATTTTATGTAGGAAATGGTTGGGGTAAAAACTAGGGGGATTCAGAGCTTGGATTAAGTTAAAATTATTAGCTGTCCCAAGATTTCCATCAATGATTTGCAAGCAAGTCACAAAAGCCTCTGGTTTCAATCCAAATGTGATTTTGAATTCCTTGGCATAGGGTGATGTGGTAATCCTGTTTTTCACCATCAATTTTCCAACAGCTCATCAAGGACTCAACAATCCACCTCAGTCACCCCAGAATCAGATTCAGAAGCCCAAATTACCC
>SMGU01005425.1:0-14036 GCA_004348175.1 Puccinia novopanici
CTTTTAGAGGGATCAAAACCACCCCTGCTTGCAGGCCCCTCTGGAAATTTAATAATAAGATAATTTTGTCTTATTATTATTTTTTCTTCTCTTTTTTTATATAAACCCAATACAATTGGATAAACCCAATTAAAACCCACTTTCTCACGCTCAAAACTGCCCAAAAGAAATACTATTTTCTAAGTTTAAGCTATCTTGCACCTCCTGTAGCTAGAAGGAATATTCCTTGGCATCAGGCAGGCTGACAGGTCCATTTGGAGTTAATCCCCAGGGCGAAAATGATGAGCCTCGCGGGGACCAAGATAATGGTAACGGAGGTGGGACTGTGTCAGACTGGTCCTCTTCATCGGCAATCTCCGCCTCATCATCTCTAACTCGTTCCGAATCTTCTTGTTCCAATGGATTTGGCTGGGATTGTTCTTGGGTCTCAGTCTGAGATCCCACCGGTGCTCCCACTCCGTTCCTAAGAGAGAAAGCCAGATTAATAGCTGTGTACACTTATTTATGAAGGAAAAGGAAGCTATTAAGACTCACTCTTTGTTGTTACTCTCAACATCATCACCACAGGCTATCATGTGGGCTCGGTTGTCTAGGGCTTTCTGAGTTAATTTGGCCTCTCGAACATGTGAAGGACAATCAGGATCGCCGGTTGGTTTGGTGTGCTTGACTAAGGCTTGGAACTTGAGTTTAATCGAGTCTTGTTCTCGAATCGCACAGTTGTTGCTGGTTGCATATAGGTTGTACCGCTCAAGAACGTATCCCCACTCTTGAGATCCCAGGGGAAGGACTGATTTGACCAACTCGACTAGTGCTGTGCAGTCCTCAGCACTATATCCTTGAGACCCTTTGGCACGACCGGGGTGACGTTGCAAGTTTTCACTAGGAGCCAAGGTCTGATTTCGTTGAGTTGAAGCAGGTGTGGATCTCTGAGTTCGTTGAGTTGAAGCAGGGGTGGACTGAGTGGGAGGCATCTTGATGTTTGAGCTTGAGGGAGTTGTATACGAGCTTCAGGTGGGATATGTGTTTATGGTCGTGTTAGAGAATCTGTAGCTATCATAAAAAGGTCCTGTAAATCAATTCTGATTTTTAGTTGACCAGATCTGACTCTGTAGGGGGCTACAGAGTTGACGGGAAGTCTTCCATTCACGGGAAAGGACCATATGATCTTTTGAACATGTTCAAAAGTCGAGAGAACACAATAAATCTAATTAGAAATCAAGATGATGGAACCTGTGCCCCGCTCAGACTTCAAAACATGAATGCTCTCAAGAAAGTGGCCATTCCTCCTGGAGCCCAAAAATCTGTCTTTATCTTTGACTTGAAGTCAAGCCAGAGCTCTAATGGAGCAGTTATAAAATTTAATATTCCCTTTCATCTGGTGATTATTTTTTCTTGCCTAGGGGGTTGCATTTTTTTGTTTTTTGAGTACAGCCCAGATTTGCAGGGATAGCCTCAACTATGTTGAGGTGTGTTGTCAATATCAAATCTTTCAGATTTTCACCCTTTATGAACTGTCCTAGTTGGAGGGATAATAACCAGACAGATTTGGGCTGCCTGACACCACCTTCTGTGTTCATGGACAGGCTGGGCCAGGCTCAGAAATGTGATTTTGCTGTCTGGCCCAAACCTGTGCCTGTGATAAAGTGGAAAATGGCTTTCCAGAAGTGCCCTGGCAGGCAGTAAGGTTTCTCTTTTGGTACCAACAGGCAACCTGGCAGGTAGTATGGACCAGAGATCCAAAAGATAAGGAGCATAAAAGAGAGTGTTGTATGTTGTATTCTAGAATAAAAGGATAAAAAACTGGGATCACAATCTCTTCTCTGCAGATACATAATAAGGAGAAAGATCTAAGTATATTTTATGAAATCTTGTGTGCACAAGAGTGCCTCAACACTCAGTTTTTTGATGGAAAATTGATAGTCATTGAAGACCTGCCTGCCAGTGGAAAAAGCTGATTCAGATGCTCACCTTGGAAATCTTGGGAAAAATTGGTAATCTTGACTTTTTCATCTTCCACCAAGCCAGTATGTAAAATGGCATCTCCCTTGAGACACCTAAATTCCTTTCCTCAAGGTATAGATCAAGCTTGGCACCAGGGGAATCATTCTGGATGCCTTTGGAAGAACCATTCATTTATTGAAGGAATTGGGAGGTATCTCCATCAAACCTTGTTGAGGACCTGGTTTTCAAGTTGGTATTAGCAAGGAAGGAAGCATACTGGGTAGATAAGGGAAGGATCCCAGCACACACCTTTTTCAGGAACGGTTTGTTTCTTGGGAATTGTGGGCTTCAGTCTGAATTTCAGGTAGAGTAAATGTTTTAAATGATCAAGGACAAGTCCAATGGCTGTGATTTCATTGACAGCCAGTCTTTGAGCAAATTGAATCTCATTAGCTCAATGATTTTAGTGAGACAAATTTGCTTGAACCCAAAGGAATGCAAGAGCTGATTTGTGATTATTTTCCTTTCAAGGTATGTTTGGCTCATTCTCAGATATTGAGTACCACTCAAATAAAGTGTGCCAAAGCCAAAAGTGGAAGAAATGAAAGAATTAAGCCAGGAAATTAAGTGAGAATGAGAATTTAAGAAGAAAAAAGAAAGATAGAACTTTCTAGAAGGGCTCAAACTAAACCTAACCCTTTATATATATATATATATATATATATATATGTATATATATATATATATATATATATATATATATATATATATATATATATGTATATGTATATATATATGTATATAAATCAGGATAATTACAACCAACCATTGTAGGAACAGCCAATGTGACATTTTTTCAATTTCAGAAAGAAACATGATTGAATTTGATGGAATCAACAGATGACCTCCAGAATGTTGGAATTCTATTTCTCCTACTCACTCCTGACCTCCCTTCCTTTTCACCATCATCAATAACACATATTATTATCATAGTAGATCAGTTTCTTAGTAGCATGATAGTAATGAAATGTCACAGCATGTAGCCTATGAGCCTTGTCTAGTAGTCATCTTCTATTCATTCTAGTCTCATAGAAATGTCTCATTGATTGTTTGCTTGTTATTTTATTCATGATTTTTATTTTATTCACTTTCAAAACCACAACTTGATCTGTTTGTATTTAGTCTATTTAAGTAGCCTAAATACATGAAATCTTATCATTGGTTCTCTCACTCTTTTTTCCGTTGAGCCTTTCCAAAAAGGAGCCCTCAAAACTTTTTGCCACATCTATGGTGTTCAAAGCTACATAAACAAAAGAATTACATAAATTCATAAACACTGATTTGGCAGGGAACTGTCAATTAAAGTTTTATGTATTTTGACAGTTCCCTGCCAAATCGGTGTTTATGAATTTATGTAATTCTTTTATTTATGTAGCTTTGAACACCATAATCCTCTCCTCCTCTCATCTAAGTCGTCAAGCTTGAGTTTTATTACAGAAGATTAAAGCAATATGCAGAATCAGTAGCTGGGAGAGGAAGCTTCATTCTTGAAAAAGATCCTTTCAAAGAGTGCATACCCCAATCAGCTGCTTGTCTTGTTGAACCCACCTGGTAATTCAGAGCCTTGAGACAAGAGAATGATGGAGGTGACTCAGGAAGCCAATCCCTGTGCTGCTGTGCTTTATTGGTGCCAGACTCTGTTCCTGGAGACACTGAGTCTTTTGGGGGGAAAGCTGGATCACTAAGGCTCTGTTTGGCCATCCCAATTGTGTGTGAGGCCACCAAGGTTTGCATAATATTGCCAATAGGGTTTTCAAACCCTTCTTGTGACATTACAATGACACATGGGAGATTTTTTTTGATTATGACAGCGCATACTTTGGTGTGGACCAAAATATTCACTTTGGCTGGGAACCTTAAGAAATTTTCATTAAGTGTCATGTAGATTACCATGCTGGGGGCCATGCCAAAAACTGGGTCCTGCAATTTTGATGTCTGGTCCTTTCTGGTCCTATCTGGTCCCCCCTCAGAAACATTTGCTGGAAATATTGTGATTTTTGGGGGAGATTTCTGGCAAACCCTACCTGTTGTAGCCCACAGTTAAATTTTTGATCAAGGGGTGGAGTATAAACTTGCCACTCTGGGAACACATCTACAAGTTTGAGCTGACTGAGCACCTCAGATTGCAAGCAGATTCTGATCCTGCCACTGCTCTTTCAAATGGCAAGTTTCATAACTGGTTCCTTTTGATTGGAGCTGGGAAAAATCAATCTGACTTTGAAGCGGAGGTTCCAGCAACCTATGGTTTCACCATTGTGCACTCCAATCCAGACAATCTTTGCCTCAATGCAATTTCAGTGGCTTACAAGGAAATTGAATTGTTTACAACCCTGGAAAAATATGATCTCCTTGCCAAGTACTACAGTGAATGACTCATCTTAGCCCCCCTAGACTCTGATGTAGGAGCTATCAACAAATATTGCTCAAATATGTTCCCTGGCCAGTGTTATGTGTCTGAGTCAGTTGATGAAATGGGATTCAAGGATGAAGCTCATGACTCCAGCCAAGCTGTACCTGAAGAAGTTTTGAAGTCATTCTCCCTACCAGGTTTCCCTGAGTCTAGAATGAAGTTGAAAGTGGGCCTTCCTTTGATACTCCTCTGCAATTTAAACCTGAGCAGGGGTTTGTCAAATGGAACCTGTCTTCTGCTAAAAGCAGTATCAGAGCAGGTTTTATGGTGCACTATCATGACTGGGAACTGTGTTGGAAAGGACATTCTCATTCCAAAAATCAAACTCATCCATGAAGCAGATCATGTCTACAGAGTAAATGTTTCTCAATACCAATTTCCAGTTGCTAGTGGAGCCTTTGCACTCACAATCAACCAGGTGAAGGATCAATTGCTCTCAACAGTTCCAGTGTAAGAACCTTGCCCTGTCTTTGGCCATGGTCAACTATATGTGGCACTTTCTTCAGCTACAGACTTGCCAGGACTCAGTCTCTCAATGATTGGCAATCCAGACTCTGAACCAATCACAACAAATGTAGTCAACCTTGACATCATCAGGAAATCAATGTCTTGATCAAAGGTAATGACATAGCCTTCCTTCTGATCTATCTAAACCCATCCTCTGTTTTTATTTTAATCTGAACATAACTCCTCTCCCCCAGACATTGAAGGACTCAACATGACACAGGATCAGTATTATCACAGGATGTGAATTTTTTCATCTCTCTGCCACATGTCTGAATTCTGGTTATCTGCAGCATATCTTGAAGCTGAGACCTGAAAATACAACTGGTGTATTTTGCTTTTTCAACTTGACACTGGCAAGATATCAAAATTTGTTCTGTCATTACAATCATAGAATTGCAGAATACAATTACAGAATGGAGGACTTCCCATCACCCAAATTCCTAAATCAAGAGCTTCTATTTCTAAACCCCAAACTTTGTTTGGTGATGAAAATTGATGACAGTCAGGTTCCCACCACCAAACAAGGTTTCGAATTTAAATTTAGCCTGTGACATAGATTAAGCAATCCAGACTGACAGGAAGTCCTCCAGTGGATCACAACATCTAAACTCTTCTCATGGAAAAATTTTCAGGCACATGCCAGAACAGTTCAAGTTCAGGGGATCCCGTGGTGGATACGCCGCGGGATCACCTAATGGATGGGTTGGTCTGGTAATTTTAGAATGCCAGGTCGTCCTAATGGAGAGAAAAGTGGATGACAGAAAGTGGAATCTGG
Organism: Puccinia novopanici; assembly: GCA_004348175.1. NCBI lineage: Eukaryota > Fungi > Basidiomycota > Pucciniomycetes > Pucciniales > Pucciniaceae > Puccinia > Puccinia novopanici. The sequence continues at coordinate 5,694 of SMGU01005425.1, forward strand.
ACAATTCTAGAAATCTGGAGTCTCAGGACCCAGATCTGGATCTGGAAGGGCTTCCAAATCGACAGGAAGTGGAGGTCTTCCCGTCACTGAAAATGCCAAATCTGGATCACATTTTTTCAAATACCAAACCTTATTTGGTGGTGAAAATTAATGACAATCAAGTTCCGACCACCAAATAAGATTTAGTATTTAGGTTTAGAAAAGCTAAATTTAGAAATCAGAGGCGACGGGAAGACCTCCAGTCCTCCAGTTGCCAACCGGGTAAGATGTGATGGTGTTCTTAGGTGGAGGCCGGTCCTAGAGGGTCCTCGATTGGTAATGCATGGTCCATCATGTAGATCCGGTGGTGTATTTGGCATATTTATGTAATCAGGTGAGCGTTAGATGTATCGATGTATCCTTGTTTTGCCAAACGCATGAAGATCAAAGCTCAAAAGATCCGTAATGTAACAAACGCAGCCTATAAAGATATACAATGCTCTGCTGTCCTGAATCCTGAATCCTGAATCCTGATTGGTTTGAGGCGAGGACTTACTTTTCCCAGCCTTCAGGTGAATGTAGTTGACGCTCGTCATTGACATGACGTCTGAGCTGCAGAGCGTGTTCTTAGCTGAGCCAGCACTGCCCACTCTCCCGCCAGTCTGCCCTGCCCTCGCTCAGACAGCGAAGAAGCCACTGGTAAATAAAATCAACTCCCATTCCGTTCGACTCAGTCATGAAGAAGAAGAAGGAGGAGCAAACATAACAACAACAACCATCATGACTTCCAAACAACCCCAAGAGGAACACCCAAACGAACAACAGCAACAACGAGAACAACAACAACATCATGACTTCACCATCTCAACTTCACAGCTCAACTCACTCATCGACCCAAAGTCAATCAAGACTCTCGCTGACCTCGGTGGACCCACCGCATTAGCCCACTCACTCCAAACTCATCTCGACCGCGGTCTCAACGCCCTTCAAGAGACACTCAACAACCGTCAGAACTACTTCGGCACCAACCTTCTACCCCAAAAACCTGCCAAATCTATCTTCCAACTCATATGGTTAGCCCTTCAAGATAAAGTCTTGATCATACTGATAATTGCTGCTATTATCTCACTCGCACTCGGACTATATACTACACTGGGTACTGATCCTAAACATATACCGGCTCAGATGGTAATACAGTCACCGAACCTCAGGTACGTCAAAACAACACCCCCTTCTCTATTTGCATCATCCAAAATACTGAAACTCGCGCCTTTCCGTGTCCGAAAATAGGTTGATTGGGTAGAAGGGGTTGCAATTCTGGTAGCGGTTGGTAAGTCGTCTTTTTCAACACGCATGCTGCACCACCAAATAAATAAATTGACTCATATATTCTCTGCTTCAGCCATCGTCACATTAGTTGGATCAGTGAACGATTACCAGAAAGAATTACAATTCAAAAAATTGAATGCGCAAAAGGAAGACAGATCGATCAAAGTGATTCGGCAGGGACAAGAGCAAATCCTGCAGATTGGGGAAATCTTAGTCGGGGATCTTCTGTTGGTCAATGCGGGAGACTTCTTCCTGCCGACGGAATCTTCCTGGATGGCTATGAGGTCAAATGCGACGAGAGTAGCGTCACCGGTGAAAGCGATCTAATCAAAAAAGTCAACTATGAGCAGGCCCTCCAACTGGCCTTGGAAAAATCTGGACAATCCTCCATCCCCCTCCGAGAAGAAGTCCAACTCGGTAAAACCGACTGCTTCATGATCAGTGGCTCCAAAGTCGTCGAAGGCTACGGTCGATATTTGGTTACTGCCGTCGGGCCAAACTCTTTCTACGGAAAGATTATGATCTCGTTGAGTCTCTTCAATCCCTTAACGCGCTTCACAAAACCTCAAGCGATTTACCATCAACTAATCCTGATTTTTATTGAAAAATTTCCTCGTCAGTCTTCAAGGTGACACCGAAAGTACACCACTCCAAATGAAACTCAACTCGCTTGCGGAACTCATTGCCAAACTCGGCGCAACCGCAGGATTGATCTTGTTCGCTGCATTGATGATACGGTTTTTTGTTCAACTCAAAACTGAACCTGACCGGTCAGTCCGTCTGAATATCTCACGCGTTCAAAACTTTGCTTAGAACTAAACTCCTGGTCTCTCGTTTCCAGCAAACCGAGTGATAAAGCACAATCTTTCATTCAGGTGCTTATTATCTCTGTTACTGTTGTGGTTGTTGCTGTCCCCGAAGGTAATGTCCATCTCTATCTATCGAGGTGGGGGCTTGAATTAACCTTCCTCGTCGTTCACATTCAGGACTTCCCCTGGCGGTCACCCTTGCTCTTGCGTTCGCCACACGTCGAATGACCCAAATGAATCTACTGGTTCGAGTTTTGAGCTCCTGTGAAATCATGGCCAACGCGACTGTTGTCTGTACGGACAAAACTGGAACATTGACGCAAAATAAAATGACGATTGTTGCTGGCTCGATTGGAGTGCATTGTAAATTTGCTGCGGATTTGGAGCAAAACGAAAGACGAGTAAATATTGATGAGAAGAACCCAGAAGAATTGCAATCAGCTTTCACCGCCTCAGAAAATGGGAACCCGAAAATCAGCATCACCGACGCTCCCGATTCTCCTTCATCTCACAGTGCCACCCATACTGCCCATTACAATCAACGATTGGATTTTTCAGTTGACCAAGCGAAAATTGAGCAGCATCTCACGCCGGCCCTGATCCAACTGTTCAATGAATCAATTGCCATCAACTCGACAGCATTTGAGGCCAAAATTGGAAGCGGAGAACTTGAGTTCATCGGCTCGAAAACCGAGACGGCTCTGTTGAGCTTTGCCAAGGAGCAAGGCTGGCCAGATTATCTTCAAGTTCGACAGCGGGCAGAAATCGTACAAATGATTCCATTCAGCTCTCAGCGGAAGGCTATGGGCGTTGTTGTCAAACAGCCGAGTGGTTGTTATCGGCTTTTCCTCAAGGGTGCCTCTGAGGTCCTGACCAAACTCACGAGCCACTATGTATGCGTACGGCGTCCATCATCTGAAGAAGCCATAGATCCAGAGACGGTAACGACAGCTGCCTTCGATCTTGATACACGGGAAAACGTGAGTCGGACCATCATGTTTTACGCCAACCAGTCGCTCCGAACGATCGCTTTGTGCTACCGGGACTTCGAGTCTTGGCCTCCGAATAAGCTTGCCCCTGGCATTGACCGTAAGGATCCGAATAGCAACGAGTCCGAGATCTCGTTTGATGACCTTATCAATGGGAAAGGAATGACTCTTCTTGCCGTCGTCGCTATCGAGGACCCTCTCAGGCCTGGTGTCACCGAAGCTGTCGCCAGTTGTGCAAGAGCAGGCGTCGCTGTTAAAATGGTGACCGGTGATAACGTCATCACCGCTAAGTCAGTCCTTCAAACCGTCAGATCACCATTGGACTTGGGAGTTAAACATCTAAATTTTTATCTTTATCTGCAGATCGATTGCTTTGCAATGTGGAATTTACACCCCAGGCGGTATTATCATGGAAGGTGAGTTGTCGAATCTGATCATGCCCGACTCATAACTCAAGCTCATCGTGATGTACATAAACACTAGGCCCAATTTTCCGTAAACTATCAAAGCAGGAGATGCTCGAAGTCGTTCCTCGGCTACAGGTGCTCGCCCGTTCATCCCCAGAAGACAAAAAGCGCCTAGTAGACTATCTTAAGTTTATCGGTGAAACCTGCGCTGTGACGGGTGATGGGACGAACGATGGCCCGGCGTTGAAAGCCGCACACGTTGGGTTTAGTATGGGCATCAGTGGCACTGAGGTCGCTAAGGAGGCCTCGGACATCATACTTATGGACGATAACTTCTCGAGCATTGTCTCTGCTATCATGTGGGGTCGATGTGTGAATGATTCGGTGAAAAAGTTCTTGCAGGTCAGTTGGTCAAGATGCTCCTACATACTCTTTTGATCATCATCTCACTGCGCACGATTTACTTGTCCAGTTCCAATTGTCCGTCAACATCACTGCTGTCTTGATCACTTTCATCACGAGCGTTGCTTCAGATAGCGAAACATCCATTTTAACTGCAGTGCAACTATTATGGGTCAACTTGATTATGGAGTCAGTGCTCCTCTCAATTGTTCCGAAAGGGCATTCTTACTGACGCGTCGAGCGAACCTAGTACCTTTGCAGCATTAGCGCTAGCGACGGACCCAGCAACACGGGAATCTCTCGCCCGGAAGCCGGATCACAAGTCTGCGAATCTGATCAGCTTGGACATGTGGAAGATGATCATAGGCCAATCCATCTATCAATTGGTCGTCATCCTTGTCCTCAACTTCAGTGGGAAGCAGATCCTCGGCCTTGACGCCCCAACCGACGAAGCCACCAGGATTCAGTTTGATGACGAACACAAGACCCTCGTCTTTAACGCCTTCGTCTTCTGTCAGATCTTCAATCAGCTCAACGCTCGCGTCTTGGATCGCTCGTTCAATATCTTCCATGGCATCCTCAAGAATTATTACTTCATGGTCATCTTCTTGATCATGTTGGGTGGTCAGGTTGGTGATTTTTTGTTTTCCCTGCTAGAAAGCAAAAGCAACAAATTGACAGAAACTGCCCGAATGCAAAAACATTTCAGATTTTGATTGTAGAAGTTGGTGGGGCGGCCTTCCAAGTGACAAATATCGGATGGCGAGACTGGTTGATTTCTGTGATCATTGGGCTGATATCCATACCGCTAGGAGTGATCGTGAAGCTAGTGCCCACGGAGCCGATTGGCCGACTGGTGTATGGCTGGGGCTGGCTTCGAGATCCGAACAAGCTGGAGGTGGAGATCGTCGACCTCGGTAAGGAGTATCAGGGCGACGATCGTGGCGAGCTTGAGAATCAGTCCAATAAATGGAACCCCGCCATTGATCGCGTCCGCGACAATCTCGCTCTTTTCAGTCAAATTCGAGGTCCGCTCCCCTTTCTCTTTGCCTTTTTTTGTTTCTCCCTCTAAACTGATTCTTTTCGTTCGTCATTTCACCTCCATAGGCGGAAGAATGAGGTCGTCTAGTTTTGTGAGAAGATCGCGACAGTTCTTGATGAGAGAGAAAAGCATCCACACGGGTGCATTGATGACAATGGTGTGTAGCTTTCCTACTTGATTAAGAATATTCATACTGATTTTTGTTTGTTCATACATAGGTTCCTACCCTGGTGGTTACTTCAATCGGAGCAGGGTGGCAACCAGAGAGGAACCACGAGGTGTCTTTGGGTGACCCAGCGTCGAGTAATCCGACGGCGTCTACGACCAGACTTTGGTGTGACCAAGTGGAAATACACCCTGACACGGATGTCCATGATGTGAGATATTTGTGTTATGTCATGATTGGCCCGCTCTTCTGCTTATGCCCTTCCTTATCTTTTCTGTAGCCTGTGTATATCAAAATGGGGGCTAACAGATCTAAGGGTAAAAACCTCCCCCTGATTCCCCCTCTTCTGCTCGTCAAATCCGGTACGAGGAACACGACTCCCCTCCCAAGGCTCCATAGCCTCCTCTCCTTCCCATCCTCCCTTGCCCTAATTTAATCATTTGTCTTGACGGTTTCATATATATATATGAGTTTTTTTGGCACTACATACACGGCCCTCTAACTCTCTTCTCTTTCCTTTTTGTTTGCTGTTTCTCTTCCGATTATCGTCTCATCATCATCTCTCTCTCTCCGTCCACGCACCCCACGAACAAAAAAAAAAATCAAACTAAATACACGCGTCCTTCTTTATCATCAATGCCCTCTCAACTCGTTTTTCTGATGCCCATTGGCATCGGTCTCTTCTATCCTTACGTCTCTTTCTCATATCTTGCCCGCTTTGGTTTCACATAATATGTCTTTCTTTCGTTGGCTGTCTATATATCGCTTATCTCGCACATTTTTCTCGTTGGGTCGTTTTTGTATTGAATTATAACTTTTTTTTCTCTACGTAATATGTCTTTTGCTTTCTGTCGTTTGTGTCTTCTTTTCGTTCGTATTTAATTTATCATTTAATTTATTATTTTTGACTTCACTTTGTATACCGATGTGTACATACTTATGCTCTACATTTAGTGGGTTTTTTCTTTTTTTTTTTTTTTGAGGCGGGGGGGGAGGGTGAATCGATACTTCAAACCATTCTACCTTATGTCTTTTTTTTTTGGTGATTCTGGACTAGCTGTGCCTAAGCCTAGAGGGACGTGCCTTGTAATTTTTTTTTTAAAAAAAAAAAACCTATGCTCCACTCTGGATACTTGAACCATTTAGACTCTACTTCATGTCTTTTTTCTGGTGATTCTGGGCTAGCTGAGCGTGCCTTGTTTTTTTTTTAAAACAAAAAATATCCTATGCTCCACTCGTACTCGTTATTTCTCCTGATCATCTGCGTTTCCCAAATATGTGTAGCTTCTACCTGCTTTTGCACGTTGTCGCGTCTTCTAAATCAATCGTTTACACCAACGGTTTGGATTTTCTCCTGACTTGTTCTCGTGTGCTCAAGGGTAGACATTCATTAGATATCAAGCTCCTCCTTGCCAGAGTTACTTTTTAACCGCTTATATTTACTGGGGAAATATCGCCAGCTTCCTTCATTGCTTCAGATCTTTCTTCCGTTTTTTTAAATCTTCTACCATTACATCAATAAGGCGCGCTAAGAAATATCGACAGAACAAGATGGTATTTGGAAGGCGAGGGATCATGTGGTGGATGAGCTGGTTGGAAGCGATGACGATAGTGGAGAGTCAATCGGCGAGTCGGACGGAGCCGGAGGCCAACCTGGCATTCGAGATCCAGACCTGCACGGCGGCGGAAGGATGTCGCAAGGTTCCGGGTAAGCTGACGCTGGATGCGGATTGGCGGGCAGTGAAGGATGCGGAGACTGGGCAGAAGAACTGTCGGGATGGGAAGACGGGGCAGTGGGATAAAGCGCTCTGTCCGGATCCGCTCACCTGTGCGCAGAACTGCGCCCTGGGACGGGTGGATTACTCGCAGGAAAGAATCACCATTAGCCAGCCCGATTCCGTGGATCTCAAGTTGTTTAAGCCTGAGGGTCATCCCGTAGGCTCGCGCATTTTTCTGCTCGACCAACACGACAAGTACCGGCTCTTCTTCCTCTTGAATAAAGAACTCGCCTTCGACGTCGACGTCTCCAATGCCCCCTGCGGCGTCTCCCCAAGTGTCTACTTCTCCGCTATGAAGGCCGACGGCGGAGCTTCCTCATCTAATACCGCTGGGGCTAAATACGGCACTGGGTATTGCGACGCTCAAGGTCCTAGGAACATGCATTTTGTGCAGGGAAAGGTTGGCACTTCTTGTCCTTTCTTTTCATTCCAGATTTCTGATGTTTTCTCTTTGAACAAAAACCCTGGTTACAGGCAAACTCGCCGGAGACATGGGGTACGCATGTCCCGAGCTAGATATATGGGAGGGGAATTCGATTTCCCAAGCGTTTGCTGTGCACAACTGTGAGCAGGCGGATGCACAAACATGTTCGGGAGAGAGCTGTGGAAAGCTGTGTGATGGGTCGGGCTGTGACTTTGCGTCATATCGGATGGGCAACACGAGCTTTTACGGGCCGTCGAAGAGTGTGGATACGACGAAGAAGTTTACGGTTGTGACGCAATTCATCACGGCGGATAAGACCGACAGCGGGGAGCTGGTTGAGATGCGGCGGTACTACCGGCAGGGGGGACGGCGGATCGGGAACAGTGTGGTGGAGATCCCGGCGGCGACGAAGGGGAGCAGCCCGTTGCGAGCCGACTCATTGTCGGATGAGTTTTGCGACCAAGTGGAGCGGACGTTCGGACGCACGGACCGGTTCCGCAGGATGGGAAGGATGCGCAAGATGGGCCAGTCAATGGCACAGGGGATGGTGCTCGTCTTCTCCATCTGGGCCGATCCCGTCCGCGGCATGAGCTGGCTCGACGGCATCTCGCCCAACCCCGATCCTGCAAAGCCCGGCTCCGCTAGCAGAGGCACCTGTCCCCCCGGCGTCGGCTTTCCCGATAACGTCAAGAAACTTCACCCCGACGCCGGCGTCGTCTTCTCTAACATCAGACTCGGTCCTATCGGCTCTACTTATCAAAACTAGTCCTCTCTCCCCTTGTATATTCCCTATTATTGAAATGAAGAACCTCATGCGCACATCCTCGCATCGCCGTGCTGCGGATTGGTGATGATAAGATTAATCTCCTCAAACCTATAAAATGTAGATGCTATTTAACAACCGCCTCGTTCCTCACAGTTGTATTAACGAGGCCATCAGTTTGGGATGGTAAGCAGGGGATAAGGAGAGTTGAGTGCCCAGCATACTGTGAAGACCAGTCCAGAATTCAGAAGTGAA
>SMGU01005432.1:0-32518 GCA_004348175.1 Puccinia novopanici
CTTCATCAGGTATCACCCCTCAATCAAGATTTCTAGCATCCACATGATGATTCAAAACCACACACAAGAATTTATCTGCTGGTCTCTTTGCCAAAAATTATGCTGCCAATCTTTGATTCAATGGTATGAGCTTCACCATGAGAATCAGATGCAAAGGGTATTTTGAAATCCAGAGGGATACAAGGCTCAAGGGGCATCAAACCTGTTGTCAGCTGAATATTGAGAGTTCATGAATGAACTTGTCCACACAAAGGCTTCCAAGTAGACAGGGACTGTGTGGATGGTGGTGGATGAATGTATTTAGTCACAAGCAAAAGCATTCAAGCCAATTTTGTGAGCGTTTTATAAACTTGGTGGAGTTTTAAAAATGATCTAGATCTGTTTGGTGGTTTTCTGGTTGACCTATTGACTGGAAGGTTATGTATCTTCAGGAATGCCCCTGAGGTGCTCAAGGAATGACCTGGGGGTCCTCTGAGGCACTGAGAAATCTCTCTAAGTGAACCATGCACTGAACAATTTTTCCCTCATTAAAAATAGAGGAAAATGGACCACAATGGTGAATGTTAAAAAGAAAAAGAAAACTTCTCAGCAGCAAGGAGGTAAACTTGCATTCAAGTCAGTTTTTCTTATTTCAGGTTTATGTGTTTTTTCCTTTTTCTTTGAAGTGGTAATAGGGGCCTTGGAATTTGATTTATTTTTCTTTTCAGTGGTCCTGGTAGCTGGTGGATGTTCAATTTCTTCTAGAGAGTGTTTCTGAGGAGAAGCTATGTTGAGAAGGCATGGATCAACAGCCAAGATGGATATTTTTGGTGTGTAGGCATGTTATAAAAATGAACTTGACACTTTGGGAAAGCAGGGGAAGGTGTTTTTAAAAACACATGGAAAATCATAAAAATTACTTCTGCAATTATGGCAAAAATGTGTGTTCATTGTTCCGGTGAAAAGGGTTTTTGCCAAAATCAATCTGGAAATCACATTTCAGTAGCACAATGTTGCACACCTTAGCTGCAAAATTTCTGATTGAGATTCCATTCATTTTTTTATGATCATGTGAAAACACAATCTGTAGAAGAAAGGATTGGTAGGGAAGCTTCACATTTGTTTTACTGTTTTTCATGTCAGCTGCGCTGACTTAACTGGCTGCGGCAGGCTTCCCGTGACAGTGCCCGTGACAGTACGAGTGACAGCTCGTGTAGCCCAGATAGGCTATAGCAGAACTGCCCATCCCAGAGAGACTGAAAGGAAACCACCGAAGAAGTAAAGGAAACTCAACCAGAAGACATCAACACACGATGAACCCAAAGCCATCCAGCAAACCAATACCATCTCCTCCAAAAACAAGGTCAATTCATGATCAGCCTAACCAGCTAGAACCAGGTATGGTGGGGTCATTTCTTGATCACAATCATCTTGTTTTCCGGAAATTCACAACTTACTTTTTGATTACTTTCAATTTCTATTTGGCCTATCGACCTTTCTCTCTTTCAGATCGTTGGAAAACTCAGCGCAGGAAAGAGGCTTTCGTCGCACAAATTGAAAGGATTAGAGAAAATAATCTCAAACGCCGTGAGGGGTTAGTCAGCACCTTCATAATCCCACAAAAGCCAAAAAGCATGTTGCATTTATCTTTCTAGGTTTCCAGTACTCAAGTATTCATGTTGAACACACTTTCCCCTTCTTTTTTTTTTTGAATAGGATATACACAAAAGCATGGCAAGAATTACAGGAAACACAAAATGCCCTGATGTCCAACCCCCCGACGGAGATTAACTATTTAGTACGATTACACCGGGAGTCCTTGAAGCGGGAACAAGAATTGCTTGCTGTTCGGGTATATCACGACCATTTGATTAGTGCAACACGAGCGGCGTTCGAAGCGGAAGTGAAATCGATTGAGGAAGAGTTCACGAACGCTCGGACACAGGCGAAGGATAAACTATTGGAGAGCCTGGAGGAGCGAAGGAAGAAGCTCAAGGACGAGAAAGAGCTTGTCGACTTTAACGAAGAGGCGGTGGGACATAGCCATCGTGCCCACACCACCCGAGGCCTGCGGAACCGCTCGTCAAACCGGATTGGCTTCCCACGGGGCTCGCCTTCCCTGGGCTCATCCTACCCTACCAACGGTAACCGACTCGAAGGCTCCTACAACAACACGGATCATCTTTCGGCGGAGCCAGACCTTGCTTCCTCCACGACTGGCTTACCACCTGCCGGCGGCTTCATCACGGCAGATGACCCGTTCTCGATGGCCACCCTCAACGTCGACCCTCACTTACGTCAATCACCCATTTTTCAACAACTACTCCAACTAGGCACTCACAGCAGCTCTAGGAGGGGCGGCCCAGGTGCACCTGCCGGCGGCAGAAGGGCCCCCACCGGCCTCCCTGGCGCCATCTCACTCACCTCGATCACCCCTGGCACCTGGAACAACTTCCATAGAAGTCAGCTCGGAATCTGCCCGGCCAAGAACGACGATACAGACGCTGACGTAGATCAGATCCGTAACCTGGCCGGCCTCCTCTCCCCTAAAAAACGACGGACTAATAATAACCCTTCAATTAATAATCGATCTACCACTAGTCAGAACAGCTCTACCCTTCATCATCATAGAGAAAAGAGTAAGAAATGAACTCTGTTGTATTCTTGTCAGGTTGTTGTTTTGTTTTATTAAGTCGTCTCGTTACTTGTATGTCTAATGGTGTGAAATGAACTCACTCTATTCTCGTCACGGCCAGACGCCCTTTTTTTTTTCTTTACAAATTGTTGGTGTAACACAAAGACAGTGTAGTAAACTGATAACACATTGTACTTTTCTGAATCCAATCAAGTGTGCCTAACTGAACATATCTGTTAAGTGCGTTTAATACTTCCCTAGCGTTTTTCGTATTCCAGGTCCCACTTTGGGCCCTCTAGAATTCTGAACTGCCGTGCATTTTATATCCTTACCATTTAGCTGTGCTGTCCGTCGATCTTTTCGCATAGCGTTTGTCGTGTCGTACATCCCCTTCCCAACAGAACCCTTCCTTCTTCGTTTTTTCTCACTCCCCATTCATCTTGGATTCTTTATGGGCGCCGTACTTCTTGATCGTCGGCTGCGTGGTTTGGGATTGTGATTTTTGTTTCCTGTACGTAAACAGCTTGCAAAGTATTTTATGAACCTGGCCCACATAGGAATTTCCTTGGTTGGTGTAACCAAGTTTTTCCAAGCATGTAGACTGTTCCAGCTCTCCTGGACGGGCGCATACATGGTCAACAGATGTCTCGGAAGATATTCCACTCGCTATCGTCCGTTCTGGCTGGCTCTCCCATGGTCGGCGTCGACCGACTCGCCCCATTAACCGGCGTGGACCTCGCCCACATTCGGTCGGCCCTTCCGTCGTCCAGTCGGGTCCCAAAATCCTCCTCACCCTCCATCCCCACTCGACATGCCGCCGTCCTGCTCGGCTTGTGCAATACCACCGAGCATGGCCCCGCGCTGATCTTGACCGTGCGTTCCCGTAACATGCGCATGCATCCAGGAGAAATTAGGTGAGCTTCCAAGACACAAACACTCCAGTACAATCATGTTGATGGTGTGTGTTTCCATTGGATACTGATACCCGATTTTTTTTTTTTTTTTCAGCTTCCCTGGTGGGCATCACGATCCGGAAGTCGATCAGTCGTTACTTGGGACCGCCCTCAGAGAGGCACATGAGGAAGTCGGCTTGATTCCCCAGCAAATGGAGTACCTCGGCTCCCTTGAACCTCTGCTCAGCAACTCGGGATCGACCACCGTCTGGCCTTTTGTGGTACGTCTGCGGTTCCGACAAGCTTTTTACAGTACACAGTTCACAGTGACTTTGATATGTTGTATTATATCTTGTGTGCTTGTTCGGTTACCGCCCGCTCGGCGCCGAAGGTATTTGTGCATTCACTTGATCGACCCGAATCAGGGCTCTCGACAGCGCGTACACCGATGGTGCCACGGCTGATGTCACGACAAACTGCGGAGCCGATGCGGTCGCCAGGACTAGAAAGCCTTCACGGGAAGCACCAAGTGGCCGAAGTGGAGCTAGTCTTCCAAGTCAGCCTGACGACCTTGTTGGAGCCCGACAGACAGAAACCCTCGTGCTTCCGTAACGATCCACACAGGCCTTATCTGGAATGGAACCTTCGGCCTGAGATCGTCTCTGCAAGTAATGCTGCTGCTCCCAGCCATTCCCCTCAACACCCATCTACCACCGCCTACAGGCTATGGGGCCTTACGGGCTGGCTCATCCAGTTGCGTATCTTATCCTCTTTGAAATCCGTATTCTTCAAGCTGCACATGCCTGATATGTTGTTCCACCCCACCCCTCCACCATCCAGTTCATTCCTTCAACAGATTCGGCTCCTCTAACTGTTGCGACTTTCTTCCATCCCATCCCGGAGCCCATCAATCCGGTCCTCCACTGCCTGGGAAAGACATGCTTCCACCGAGACCATTTTTTCTGGCCTACATAGCAAGGTTTGTCAAGGCTGTTGGGAAGATTTTGGGACCTGAGTCGATGTATACCACAATTACAATTTTTTAGACACCTTCATCCGTCAGCGGCCTTGCAGGACCTCTGAACTGCATTGCGCTTCTCTCGATGAAAGGTGGTTTATATTCCTATTAAACCGCAAAAAAGGCATGGACAAATGTTCTCAATACTGAGATTTGTTGCTTTAGGTATCCCGGTTCCTATAATTATGTGCTATGTATATTCCATCGTTCATGAGTAATTTATATATCATTGTTGCATCGAAGATGCGTCTGTTTCATCTCATTATGAATATTTCTCGACGTAGAGTACATATGGGCAACCTCCGCTTCTGTTTTTTTTTCTCTTTTTTTTTTTTGAGCTTTGTTGTTTTTCTCATGCACAAGTTTGCGTCCCTTTTTTGATGTTACAAAGGTGGTAACTTGACCATCCTTCAAGTGTGTCAGAAATCTAGCAATATCAAGTAGCTCAGTTTCCGTATCCTTTTCACTGTTTTCCGTCAGCTCTCGCTTCCCACATGCTCTACTTGGCCCTATGATTCCGAAATGAATGCCACCAAGTTTGAGCAGAACAACACCTCAGGCATGTGGTGGAGTTGCGCAGTTGAACCCGGCTGCGTTGTTTGATCGGTTAAGGGAAATGAAGAAATTCTTTAGGGCTACAATCGTCCACAGGTGCGGATGGAGGACATACTACGACAGGACAGTCAACGAGAACAGAACCATGTTGAACAAAATTAGTTGCGGAAATCGTGGCAAAATTTAGTTAATTCAATAAGGGAGACGCGTAAAACATTAAAATTGATGGTGAGGATAAAGAGATTCACTGGAGTCCGTCAGAATGGATCAATATTAGGGAATATGGAGATCAAGAGCGGAAGATATTAAGAGAGGAAGAGAGAAAGAGAAAGAGAGGAAACAAGCTACAAAACGATACCATACTCGAGTAGGATTGGTCAACTAGAGAGGTGGTGATGGAAAAAGATGAGTAGCAGAAGCTAGGAAGGAGATTAATTGGTATTATTTGGGTGTTGGAAGGAGATTAATTGGTATTCTTTGAGTTGGATGAGGAAGAGCTTTGACTGGAGCCAACAGAGGAGGAGCGGATCGGACTGCGAAACTGCAATGTGTAAGGAATTCTTTTGAGGAGCGTGTTCTTCTGGTTGTCAAGTTGTGGGGTTTCTTCAGCCACATGCTCTGCTTCGGGATCGCAATCCTCCAAGTATCTGCCATTATTCTTGAGGAAACCCTGAAGGACTTGGTTGTCTTCATCATGGGCTTTGACGCGATGTTTGCTGACGGCTTTTTGGATCTTGACGGAACAGTGCGGGGACGATGTGGTGGCAACCTTCCTGTTTTCGGGCAAGATGGAACGATGAACTTTTTGCTGGATAGTTTTAATCGAGCCTCCGGGGTTCAGACGGGAGAGGGAAGACAAGATCCTGGCTGGTGCGCATAAAAATGGGGCCAACGGCGCCCGAGAATGGCAGGGCGCGTAGACATGCTTAGTTTTCTTTTTCCATATTTGACGTGGGACCGGTTCGGTTTGCACACGAAGAGCTGGCCGTCTATCGGTGCGAGCCGCGCTTTGGGATGGTTGGATTGGCGCAAGCAGCGGGGCTTGTAGCTTCAAAGAACGGCTGCGTTGCGCTTGGGCGTGCTTCGAGGATGGATGGCCAAGAAGTCCATCTCTCTCAGGACAGGCACGGCTCAACATTGGGTATTTGCCTGGCTGGGTGACACTCAAGATCCGCAGCCTCCTCTCTTCGTCTGCGGCACTAAGAGTCCTGCGAGAGCCCTGGTCAGCGAGGTTACTGCCCGAGTTCTGCGGGCCTTCTGCTTCACGTTGATCATGGCTTAGACGATGCTTTGGTTGTTCTGGCGGAAAGCGTTGGCGAGTGGTGGCGGCAAATTTGACAGATGGAACACGGGCACATGGTTGTGAGTTGGAAAGCATTGTTGTGCAAAAAAAGTTGAGGCTGTGTGTATCAGTTAAAGCGGACGTGAGCTGCAAAGAGATAAGCGGACCACAGAAGAAGGGGAAAAAAAGGTCAGCTGCTTGGCCAACCATCAATGGACCGACAAAAGATCAAACCGCTGACAATTTCTGAGAGGTTGTGATGGCAGTAGGACGAAGCAAGATGCTGACTGAAGGACAGGGATGATAGGGTGCTAGAGCTGATTGACGAATTTGTTTTCAATGAGGACAGAAGTGGTATGTGGGAATCAAGAAGGAATGGATAATGTCAAGGGGAATGTGGGGATTGTCAAGGGGAATGTGGGATGATGAGAAGGAGAAGAAAGAGGGCAAGAAGGCGTCCTTTTATCTACAGGCACACCATAGTTCGGAGAGGCCGGTTGAACGTGTCCAGCCGCAAGCCCACTCCGAAAACAGGCACAGCTTATCGCAGGTCGTTGTAGAATCATGACGCCGGAGACACGCGCCGACGCGACTGGCGCTCGGTGTCTACGCATTTCGGGCTGGATATTTCATTGCCGACTGTCTGCATGTGCTTTTGCAGGACGCGTCTTTCAAGCCCTGTTCATCAGCAAGCCCACCCAAACTTGACCGTCCCTCTGAATCGAACCACCCAGCGCCCTCGCGTCATCGCTGCACCATCCTACGATAAGGTCGCGACTGGCAGGAAACGACAACGGAAGAAATGATACTACCTTCCTATAATTCTGCGTCTGCTTCGACTTCCACGAAGCGTGCTGAACACTGCCGCGCCTTGAATAATGACATCTGAGATGCGTCCCCACAGGATAGCTGCTGTCTCGCATCCAAATTTCGCTAACAAGCTTCCAGGTGCATGGGTCAGCTGTTGAGACCAACCACTCTACACGAAGAGGGCGGGGGGTCTCCACTGCTTTCTGAAAGTCTCAAAGGCTTGAAGGATTGTTCACAAAAGTGTGATGAGTGGAACTGATTACTGATAGTGCTCGATGGATGCTGTCAGAAACAGTTACTCACGATCACCAACCCAGGTGAAGAAAAAAAACTGGAATAACTGGATATCTTCCCGTCGTCTCCAATTCCTAAATTTAGCATTACTAAACCTAAACCCTAAATCTTATTTGGTGGTGGGAACATGATTATCATTGATTTTCAACCCCAAACAAGATTTGGGATTTGGAAACATGCAGTCCAGATTTGGGATGTGTGCTGAAAGGAAGACCTTGACTGCCAAACATGACTGCAGAGTCCTATAGACCTGCCTTGAAATTCCACCCTGCCATCATGGTTTGGCTGTAGGAACTTTGTTTGATGGCAAATTCAGCTCTCTTGCCATCTGGAATCTTTCTATGCCAGTCATATATCTACCTCTCTCAGCTGTTCTTGTGTTTTCACACCTCATCTACCTCTTTTCTGTTATTTGTTATTCTGCAGTGTATGTTAATTTCCGGTTTTTTTTTGTGAAATTCAGTGGGAGACATGCAATAATCTTATTGCATTTGTAGTGTCTATGTGCAACTGTAATACTCTCCCCTGCTTCAAAGGGCTTCTGGCATTGCTAACCCACAAGACTAACCCAACCACCATTGATGCTATTCCAGAGCTACTTTCATAGCAATCAAGATATGGCCAAAATAACCAATAAAGACTGGAATCTATGGACGAAGTAGCCTCTCTTTGCCCACTGGAACCACCCTCATAGCTCTAGTGGTTTGGAAGTTACACAGATTTCATGGGTCATGGTCAATTGTAAAGGGTACTTTTTATTCATTATTGTTAAAATTTCTGTGATTAAATTCAAAAAAAGTGGTGAGCAAGATGAGATAGAGAGAGATTTATTGGGGACTGTGACGGGGGATGGCTCACAGGATGCGGCTAATGGATGGAATGGCAAAGGAAAGCGGAAGAAGCAATGAGGCTAGTTATATAGACTAAATACAAGCTGATGAAAATGTGGTTGAGAGAAAAAGAAAGAAGAATATTCAGAAGCAATTAAGAAAAAATTTTGGAAAAAGAATTCAGGACAGATATAGAGTTTGAGTCAAAGATAATGGCTACCACACCGGGTTCAAAGACTACAAGGAGTGCTAAGACAAGGAGCAACAAACTACCTTTGTGTGCATGATTTAGTCCAAAATTCTCTCAATTAATTACAAAATATGGATAAGGAAGGACAAGAAATTCAGCGATGAGTTGAAGTTTCAACAGTTATCATCCATATTGAATTTCATTATGCATATGTATATTGAATGACTTTTACAAAGTCCCTAACAGAGGTTTTACCATTACTTTCATATTGAATTCCTTTCATTCTTTTTGAATATCAAAGGACTGCATGATGTAGAGGCTAGCAAGAATCCCTCAAAGCTGATCTAGTCTGTGCAACAGACCAGATGAAATTCCTCATGAGGTTTTCCTAACAAGAAATCCTGAGGTATATAAGGAGGTCCTCTGACCTTTCATTTTTACCTCACCATCCCATCATCTCCTCACTCCACATATTTAGCACTGGTCAAAGTCTAATCAAACAATCCATAGTTGATTTTGGATTCTTCCTGCTGGGACATTCAGTGAATATCTTGAGGGTGGTAAGAGATTTAAATTATGTAGAGGATGAGTCCTGCAAGATTAGACCTCTTGTAACAACTGGAGCAGTGTAAAAAGATTGCTCAAGATTTTCAAAAGTCACTGCAAAAGGGGTCAAGTAGACAATGGAAGTTTGGATGATGGTAGATAAATAATATCTAGTAAGAAAGGCTGCTAGTGTAATTTGTTTTATAAAATTTAAACAATCAATGGCTTTTTCACTCTATTCTGGATGGCTGATTGACTCTGGGTGGAAATCCTAGAAAAACCAGTGGCTTATATATTCTCAAAGAGGCCTTAGAAGCGCCAAAGAGGAGCTATTATTGACCTCTGAGGAGCAAGGAATTTCTACGAGGGTCTCTAGGCATGAAGGGAGGTGTAAAATGTGAACAATAAATTATCCATGATCTGTTGGGGTAACTTGTGACAGGCCTAGGTTAAATTTAAATCTGTGCAAATGTTTTTGGGTGAAAAGTTTTTTCTCTATCATGTGGTAATTGCACAGCAATTAGTTATTGTGAGCATATTAAAAGTAATTTTACATGATTTGAGCACTAAATGTGTATTTTGGGTTACTCTCCATTACTATACCATACGGCATTTTCACAGAAATAATTTATTATGAGCACATTTTATGTATTTCTGCTTGATTTGAGCATCAAATTGAGATTTTAAGTCCTAATGGTATATCATGAGGGTTGTTACGGTAACTGGAAATACCTCAAGAAATGTGTAAAATATTTTGGGGGATGTATTTTTATGTATTAAGTACTTCTTTTATTTTAATATTATACAAGGAATAATATTAGAAATAATCACCATGCCAAAAGTGAGGTGAATACATCTCAGGTGAAATGAAGATAAATCCAAAATCAATTCAGAAAGGGGTCAATGTTATCATTGTGTAGTATCACAACATTAATCACGGAATTTAAATGGTTGTTATTGAATGTCACCTGACATGTATTCCCCTCACTTTTGGCATGGTGAATTAATAGAATTAAATAAAATAAAATTAGAGTGAATAAATGGACAGAAATTGGCTGGAAATTTCAGGGCTGGAAAAAACCAAAATTAACTTAAAAAGATTGAATAAAAATTGAAAATAATTAAAAAGGTTCTAAAGGTTCTAGGCGTATTAGAAATAAAATTTCTAATGTACTGTAGATAATAAAATGGACATAATTCTTTCTAGGGTAAATTGAGTAATGTAGCTATTTAGATAATATCAGGTATGTTGATATTATCTAATGGGATTGAGGGATCCTTTAATTGGGCAGAAATGGTAGGGGTCCATTAATTTGGCAGCAAGGGGCCTGGGGATTAGGGAAGTTTATTGGAGAGCTGGAATCAATGGTGGTGGGAGTGCAGGGCAGTGGGGTGCAGGAATGAGTGGGGGAGTGGGGCATGAGGAGGAGTTCTGGGGGAGAGTGAAGTTTTAGTGGAGGAAAAAGGGGTTGTATCTATACATCTATTTAGACAGAGGGTGGATATCAAGAGTCAAGATACACTTAAATAATCACCCAAGGCATAATATTCAGAATCTTGTTCCAGGTTGAAATTCATAAAAGGGTGGTTAAAGTGAGTTGATATTGTGGCGGTTGAAGCACACTTATTGTGTTATCAAAACTTGAAGCAGTGAAACAAAGAGTAAACAACACAAACAAAGAATGGCTTTCAGCTTACCAGATGTACAGTTTTTCTTCCTATATCAGATGCTTGTGATGGGTTTCAAGATAAAAAAGATAATAATTATCTATCTTAATTGATGAAGAAGCACAAGCCCTGAGACTGGATGAACCAGGTACAACTTGTTTGAAGCATACATCAAATATAAGCATCTCAAAACTATTGGGGTTTCATCACAGGAAAGATTGGTGAAAACACTTCAAAAAAAAAACTCACTCAACTGCCTGTGTTTGAAATGCAAGTTGCCTTTGTGCACAAAGGCAGCTTGCATGTCAACCACAGGCAATTGAGTGAGTTTTTCTTGAATTGAAATGAGTGTTTTTTGTTTGAGTTGAATAGCATACTTACTGTGTTGATCAAATTTTTTCACAGTTAAGCCAAAGAGTACCCAATACCAAAAACCAATGGAGAAAATTTTTCAGTTCCCAGCTGCAAAGTTTTTCTTTCCCTAATTTTTCATTGTGAATAGAGTGTGTTTGGGCAAAATCCAAAATTCCCAGCTGGCACTGTGCCAATGGAGATTGAATGAATGCCCAGGGGGCTTGATCTGTCCGCTTGGACAGGGCAGGGATCATGGCACATCTCCAAGTTCTGCTGCATGGATTAAAGCTTGTGTTGTGGACAATAAGATCATCTGCTGACCATCTCTTCACTCTCATCCCAGAATATCTTCATTGTCAGAGGCTGTATTGCCCCTGTGTCAACATGCAGGAGATAACCAGGCCTCTCTTGACCTCACCTCCAAAATAAGAATGCAGTTTGTTTATAAAAAGAATTGTTTCATCTTTCCTGCTTATTTTCATCTTGTTATTTGTAGCCTAAAAATTTATGGAGTTTTTAGCCTAATAAGTTAGCATCATACTTGAAATGATTGCAAAAAAATAATGAAGATATTTCTCAGTCCTTTGTAGTCCAGACTTGGTACTAGTAATCATCATCTGTTCAAGGCGGATTGTGAAGTCATGGCACATTTTTTCACCAAGTTGAAAATTTCTGTGACACACCCCAACTTTTTCATGTGACAAGTGGGGTTAGGGCTCATGCTTTTTGGCCCAACTTGGGTGAGTGCCCCAATGCACTTGATTCACAATATGTTTGTTGTGCTTAATTTTTATCAACACAGAAGGAATGGCTCCAGTTGTTTCCATGTGTCACATTTTTGCATGGGAAAAATGTAGAGAATGTGAAAATGAAGATGTGCCTGATGGGAATCAAACCCACAACCTTGGAAATGCCAAGACACATATTAGATTGCTGCTGAATTTTTTTACTGCAGTGAGGTGAGGGAGTAGATTTGTAAAGAAAGTTTTTGGAGTATTTTATTCCAGAAAGGTACCTGTAACTATCCCAAAGGGGCTTTAGTGTGAATGCCGGTAGTTCTCAATTCTGGGGCTGAAGTTCCAACATGAGTATGCAGTAAGGTAAAAAACTGATGGGTTCAATTCAAAGGATCTAGCCAAGTTCAAGTAGTATATATACATGTTGATGAACTTGTGAGTCCAGAAAGGGGTCACAATGAATATAAAAAAATTTAAATAAAATTGGTTGAGTGACAATTAAAAAGTGAAGAGATCAGAAACAAGGGAATACCAAAAACTGCCTTTACCAACTAGGCTACAGACACTTGTGTGGCCATGGTGGTTGAGAAGTAGTGGTCATGGTTCAAATGAGTTGATACATCATGCTACACACTAACTTTTACCTCAACAAAAATTCTTATCCAAGCAACTTGAGACAAGTCAAGTTTTCTGTCTGGCCCATTGATGCAATACCAGTCCCATTAAAGCTTTGTCAAATTCAATCATTTCCACTCACCACTTTTTGGTTTCAGACAAGGCCTCCCCTGTAGGTGCACAGTTGATGCCACTAGTTCCCTGACAACCCAATGGAAAAGCATGGTTTCACATAATTGAATCCCAAACAACAGTCTGACACAATTGTCAGCTGCCACCCAAGACACCCTGCCCTTCAGTTCACCACCTGAGATGGCAGCCTATCTGCCAGTGTAATCAAAGATGGCCATCAAATTGCTGCCATACTGGTTTCATCTTTGGTTTTTCCAAGACCACCCACAAATTTCACTCCAAAACCTGATAGGAATTTTGAAAAAAAAAAAAAAACTTCTACAAAATTGTTTTCTATGGCTGAAAAAAGTCACAGAAATCAGAGCACTTGACTCATCAGTGAATGTTGGCCTAAAGGCCAGAGGCCTCAACTCACAGAAGTGAGGTCTTCAGCATGGATCAAATCTCAAGCAATAACCATTTTAGTGAAGTCCAGCTTGCCATCAACAAGCCACCTCCTAAAGTGATGATCAGGCAGAGTATACAAATATAATACATGGAGTGTCATGGACCCAGTTCTGTTGTGATACAGCATGCCAGTGGGATGATCCAATGGGCACGCTGTACCCCAATCATCATCCTTAGCAGGACAAAACAAAGGCATGAGGATGCACAAATTTGATATGCCATCAAACTTAACCTGCCACATACTTGGTGTTTGGACAAACTTGTGCCCTGTAAAATGCACTGCAAGCTGACAATTGCCACAGGGGTCAACAGGCTCAAGCCAGCCACAAATTGGGGGCAATGTGTCCCCTGCCTGGACCACCACATACATTTCATCCATTTTGTTCCTTCCTTCTATATTTTATTTTTTTTGTCTTTTTATATCTATCCTGTATTTATTGTGTGTCTTTCTTGTACATATCTTATATACAATTTGAATATAATTTCAAGCTCTTTGTGTTTATTTTTCATCTATTTTGCCATATATATATGTATACGTGTATTTCAAAGCCATTTTGACTAGAAATATGTTATATCTATTTCTGGTGTATTTTTCCTTCTAGTTTGTATCTCTACCATGTGTATAATGAGCAACAATTGAAACCATTGATGTTTGACAAATTTGGTCTGACTGCAGTGTCAGTGTTGTGTGCATGTTATGGTCCGCGTAATGTTGAAGAGAGTGCATATGCTTCACCAGCATACTGTGGCCTCTTTCGATGTGTGAGTGTGAGATGTGTGCTGAGTCTGACTGAAGAAGCACTCCCTAGTCGGCACCAAAAAGCAACCGCGTCAAACCAAAAAAAGCAACCAAGTTCTTCTCCTCCACCTTCCCAAAGATACGACTGAGAGGGAAGGGTGAAGAGGCATAAAAAAAACAGCGACACCCGCGGAAGAATGGCCGGTGACCAGAACGCCCTCAAGCCCGGTCAAGAACGCGCAGGGCAGCGGGTCGCCCATAGGTCGGGTGAAGGAGACTGAGATTGCCACAGAAACGAGCCCGGCACGAAAAACCCACAATGAAGAAACATACTTGAGGGAGAAAAGAAGGAGATGGGATGGTAGGATCACACATCCCGTGTAAACACGCCAGAAAAAAACCACACGGCAGTATATACAGTGTGAGGGATATATATATATATGCAGGTGTGGGCGCGGCCACGACTGGCCAGGAAGAAAGAGAGACGAGGGTGAAGAGAGGCTTTATTTGCCGAAAGTTATTGAGCTCTTTTTCCTCGTCGGTCTACCGGGATTTGAGGCCTGAGTCCGCTTTTGAAGGAGAACGAAACGGATAGTCGGGATGAAGAGGCAGTGAAGATAGTCCTGAGACCCCATGGCGAGTCTATCGGGGCTGTTTCCTGCAGAGGAAAAAACGAGACGAGAAGAGACGGCAGGAGGGACCATGAGGGCAGATAAGGGCCCGGCGATCAGGAGACGAGGAGGGAGAAAAAGCGCGGGATATATTTATTCACAAGAGGGAGATGTAACGGATGAGACGAGCACCAGAACGGAAACCACGCGCGACACCGAAGAGGGGAAGAATCATGACAAACGCTAACTGGGGATACAAGCAAACAAGTTGTGTGTAAGAGTGCAGAACGAAGTCCCAAAAAAGAAGGGGCAAAGGAGGAAGAAGGAAAAAAAGGAAATATTTTTATATGTTTCGTGTATGTAGGCCATGAATACATGGATGATGGAGACAAAGAAAAAGCAAAAAAAAACAAGACGAGCAAATGAGGGTGTGAATTGAATGAAACAAGCCAAGACGAAAGAAAGCGAATCTTAGAAGAGACAACAGAGGCGGAGCGCACAAAAACATGAACTTGCGACACACAGGACACAAAGGTTGACTGGGGGCGTTTGTTTTGGGGGTGAAAAAAACAAAACACAAAAACCGAATGGTGATGTCACAATAGTCTAGCGGCGTCTGGTCTGTCTGTCCAATCACGTCATTCCCATCGTGAGCGTACACAAGAGCGGAGATCGTAGTCGAAATACATTAATGACATTGAGGAAATAAAAACTACAAGTGCGTGACCCCATTTTTATTGTGCCCACGGTCACGCGTACATACAGCAGCTTGCCACATCTGCAAAGCCAAGTCATGCCTCTGGCGTTCCGGATTCCTCGCGAACTCTTTTCAGAGCCTGCGCTCTTGCGAAGATGCTTGCCTTGAGAAACTTTCGGTTGGCGTACTTCTTGTACACAAACCGGTCCTCAAAGCCGTCGGTCGAAAGGAACTCTATCAGGAAGGTCATGGGGGTAATGAGCTGGGCTTCTGTGTATCCAGAATAAAAGATGAATGCGTCGCTCTACATGAGGGGGTATAACTAAAGTGAGCAACAACTCTGACTCCTGTGTGGCCGAGGGAGATGCTTCACGAACCCAGTCAGCTCCAAGCATTCGGCGGGCAGTGTACATTCCAATCGCAGCGATCATGCTAGACTTAGCTCTTAAAAAGCGATGGTCTAGCAAGGTAAGCTCCATGAGGAATTTCGAAAGAGTGCGCGTCTGGATATCGTAATCGTCTGCTTTGGAAATGCGACGAAGCCATGAGTAAGGCGAGCAATAGGGAGAGATTTTGTACTCGAGGGTCTGCATGATAAAAAAAATAAAAATCAGTAAGGGATGTATCACGGTGAAGATGACATGAACGACAGATGCTAACGGCAAGCAGAATCTTCTCGCCCTTCAGGATGTCATCGCGGGTGTAGCCGTTTTCAGTCATATAAACAAATTCTTCAACACTGGGGGCCATGATTTCCTCGTACTTCGCAGCGACAAACATAGCGGTAACTCCAACAAGCTGAAACTTGACAAGGCTAACCACACGCTTAGACAAGAATCGGTCAATAATATTGACTGCAATCCAAAGGGTCTCAGGGAGCATGTGGTATCGCATGTGAACCTGTAACAACCAGTCGATTAGAGTGGTGCACATGTCCCACTGGATCTCGTGTTGTGCATCCATGTACCTCGGGTTGGGTAGGGTAGATTCCTGGTTTAAAGTCCCATGGTCAACTCAACGTGGACATAAGGTGATACTGCTGGAAAAAAAAACTCACTTCTAGCTCTTCCATGTACTTGAAGATTTCCTCACTGTACTCAGCGACCATCGTTGCGTCCCAATAATCCAACTCATCTTGAAAATCGCGTCGGATTGTTTCAATAACTAGTTCACTGTCGAGCTGTTCTTCGGATGAAATCATCAACCAGTTCTCCGACTCCGAGGGCTCACTCAGATCATCAACGTTATTCCTGCATAAACTGAGTTCGTTTTCATCTGAGTATAATGATTGAACGTGCACGTGCGAGTCTTCAAACATGTGTTCTTCATCATGGACATCTAGCTCGGATGCACTCGTGAACCCATCGGCTTCAACTTTGGTGGAGGCTTTGTCCTCGTGCGTCGAAAAGTCTTGATCTTCAAAAGGCACAATTTCTTCTTGGGGGTCAAGGACCATCTTTTCGTCTCGGGAAGGGGCATCATACTTGTGCTGACTGAATTCATGCAAAACTTCTGGGAGATCGTCTAATTTGATGTGGTCATCGGAATCGGCAATAACTTCGACCTCATTAAGCTCTTCGCGTAACACTTTGCGGGCGGCAGTAGCCCAAGGATTTGAGGTTGAGCTGGAGGGTTTTGATGTAGATTTACGCTTCGGATGGACGCCATTGGAGTTCAGGCTCTGAGCAGAGGATCGGTTCTTCAGAGCCGCGACTAGTTTCTTGCCCGCATTGCCGCCATACGTCGCGGCAGCTCCATCAATGCTTGTGCGAGCAAATGAGGAGGCGTCAGGCTGTTCCAGCAATGCCTCGCTGCCAATCTTGCGCACTTTGTTGGGCTTAACGATCGGTTTATTGTCTTTGGCGTCTAGTTCAACCTTAGAGGAGATAGCAGCCTGAGATATAGACAAAAGAGCGGGTGTTAAAATATAGCTAGACAAGGGGCGGACCCCATATGGAAAGGGGACAAACTTTGACTGCGTTGCTAACGTCGCCCAAGACCCTGCGACCAGGGACGATGCCGCCTACAGAGGATGACGACTTATGAGTCGAGTCCTTGGAGCTAGAGGGTGCGGCTCCTGAGACGACCGTCCGAGAAGGTTTGGAGAGAAGGGCGGCCTTGGAGCGTTGGGGACCAGCAAGAGAGTTTACCGGTGCGTTTTCATCAGCCAGTGAGATCGAGCGCACGTGGGCACCACGACTGTTTGCTCGACGGGGGGGCATTCTACGGGAATGAGGACGGTCAGTGAGAGAAGCAAAAATACACTCGAGTCGAGCAAGGCTTACGTGTAGAGTTCAAAAAAGATAAGTTAATTAGGCGTGAGGCTTGGCAAGTTTCTAGGATCCTCTGGGGAATGAAAGCGCTGAGGGAGCAAGCGGGAAGGAGGGAAGTTGGGATAAATGAAGGTAATGTGATCGTGAATCTCAGAGCTAAATAGAAGGGGAGTGGAATGAGGAGTGTATTAAGTTTAAGAATCGTTAGGAAAGTGTAAGAAAAAGAATGAGGGTCTAGAGTTGGGGACTGGCGCAAGAGTGACCGAAGCCAAGGCTCACCCGAGGTCAATTAGTGATCGGGAGGGAATGAATAGCTTGCGCTGTGAGGTGGGGGGTGACGTTCAGCGTTTAATAGCGGAGGTGGTAAATGCACAGGGCGCAGCCTAGATGCCAAAGGAGAATGCGATGGTCGAAAGGTAAAGCAACGCAAAGGGTTAGCCAGGAGAACTAGGACGAGTGAGAGGACTACCGATTGAGAAGAGTCAAAAATAGATCAGGCTGGACAGGGGAAGGGGAGCGGGAAACAAATATAACAAGATCTGAGATGAGAAAGCACCAGAGAGGCTGCGTGGTAGATGAAAGGACGAAAGACCAAGTGAGAAGGTGTGTCACAGAAAAGGGGTTTTTAGGAAAAGAAGGGGAGAGCAGGACGGATGAGCAACGACTAGCTAGTGCACAGTCGACCAGGAGAACAGAACAGAAAGGAAGACCAACAGAAGCTGAGCGTATACTCTGGGTGTACTGAAGGAAGACAGGCTTGAGAGTTTCGGTACTGGGGTAGTGAATTTAAATATTTAAATAAATAGGTTAATGTGATGGTTTTCCCAGACAGGCAAGACTGAGAGGAGGGCCGGGATACCACGGATGGAGCAGCAAGAGAAGCAAAGAAGCGCGCTTGATTAAAGTGACACAGTCAACTCGGGGGTTTCGCTTCAAACGACCAGCAGGAGGGGAGACAGCGGCTGACGGGCAAGGTTGGACATGACAAGCGGACGACTTAAAAAACGGTCAAGGTCATGGAGTGATGATGGCTAGGATGACATAGATGTTCTATGGGGAAGGGGGACATATGAATGGCCACGACGCACTGGGGATGGAAGATGATGGAGATCCCAGACCAGGAGAGGTAGGATGGGAAAGGGCGAGTGAAAACAGTTCCCAAAAAAGAGATGTTGAAGTGAATGATAGGTAAGTAAGAGAAGAAATCACTGACTTGAGTTGGATGGCCTGACGACTGGAGACGGTTCGATGGACGGCGGGTCGGGTTGCTGGATGATGATGAGTGGAGACGGGCGACGAGGAGAATGTTGATAAGGTGAGGCTGGAATCTTGTTGAAGTGTGTGAGAGTGGGAGAAGAGTTTGAGGAAGTGGGAGTCAAGTAGTGAGTGAGGGAGAGAGAAGGATGACGATTGGGGAATGAATATTATTATGTTTTATTATTATTATTATTGATTATTGTTGGCTGGTATGTGTGTGTGTATGTAAAAAAATTAGTAAAAAAAAAGGAAGAAAAAAGGAACAGACAGAGCCGAGCTCTTGCAGAGAGTACAAGGAGACAGGACAAGACAGACAACAGATTCAAATTCAAAATCCAAGAGTCAAGATCAGACGAGTGTTGAGTGAGTGAGTGAGAAGAGTTGAGGATGACGATGGATAAGGAAAGGAAGTCGGGGTTGCTCGGGAGGAAGGGATTGATTAATAAGGAGGAGGGAATGAGGAGGTCGAGTGAGATGAGTAGGTGAGTTGAGATGACGGTCACGGGGTGGTGGGCGCGAGTGGTGGTGGTGGGGGTGGGGGTGGTGGTGGTAGTGGATGCAAGAGTGTAGTGGTATTTTCACTAGTGGACGATATCACTCTGGCGGGCAGTCCTGATCTGTCAACAACAGAAACCAAAAAAAACGAGTGCTTCTTCTGTGAAAGAGAAACCAAAAAACTGGCTCAAGCAATTTATAGATCATGTCTCTCGCCTGTTCATGTCCCATACATATCGATATCTTTCACGAGTGATGTCAACACACTTCTCCAAATGATCCATCACAATTTCTCCGACTAAGAAAATAACCAACTGTGAGACTTCTACTTCCTAAATTGGGTTTTTTAAGCAGAAAAAATAGTAATATTTAAAATAAGAAATCCGATTCTTTTTGGACGGGTCTTCTAAAATTGCCAGACCTGTTTTCTCCACATGGGTCATATCAACATCTCAAGATACACAACAATGTACTGAAAATCTGGAGGAAAAAGCCTTGGTCATGCTCAAGTACCAAAAAAAAAAAAAAAACATGAGCAAATTGTATCAACACCTTCCTCAAGAGGTGGTGGTGGGTTATGATGAAAGATATGTACAGGCCATAGTTGAAGACTACCCGCTCCATTCAACTAGCCTGATGATAATGTGAAGATGCCACACCAGTCTTTACAACTCTTGTATCAGACACCATCCAGAGCACATGTCTCCAATCACCCTCCCATGTTGGCCTGGCTTATATGTATTGTTGACGTATCTTTGCCATTGGCTCCATGGAGTAGGGTTCTCCCTGAAAACATGGTCTTACTGAATATACCATACCACAAAATCTGATAATAAAATGTTTTTGAAATGATCAATGTTCAAATAATACGTAAATACATTCATCTCTTTCTACTCAAGCTGAACTTCTCTCGTGTTTTGATTCTAGATGATGGATGCTCTTATCTGCTTCCGTAAGGCATGGGCAAATGGTGTGAGGTATTATTATTTTTTTCTCCCAAAAGACTGCAGTAGCAGAATAGATTCTTGTCCAGTGAGCCACGAAGAAAGCGAGACTCGAGGCAAAAGGAGGCTTCTCTGTGCCCCTCCCCTCAGTCTCTCTCTCCTTATCTTTCTCCAGCGCGCTATCCCGCCAGGTACATAAGACGATGACCTGCTTGTCCCTAACGGCCAGCGTACTACGGTAGGGAAGGTTTAAGGATCGCGATGCAAGCACGGTCCAGCAGTAGCCGGTGAGCCATTCGGCGGGCGTGCATTCAGGACCAGTGAGATCTGCGCCTAACAACAATCCACCACGCAAATAATTCCAAGCATGGCCCTTCGTTGTCGCCCTCTTTTTAATCTTGTGAGTCATACTTTCACATCCAACTTCTTCACTCTTTCCTCCTTGTTACTGTACCAGTCTGCAGCAGCAGTTCTCTCTGTATTACGTAACACCAATCTCGAACCCAGCTGTTGAGCTTGTTGTAGCCGCCCGCCGTATCACCACCACCCCTCACTATCTCTTCACAACTTGGAAATCTGTCAACGCTCTCGTTGTCCATTGCTCTGTCAGCCAGCTACATATTACACATTCATTTATGCCGCCGGACAAGCTTGAAACTGGTGACTGTGTGTGCGGGTTTGTCGAGACTCGACATGAGAGTTTCTCAACTGTGTGTGGATGGATTATGTACGTTACACTGTCTCATCACGTTTTTATGCCGGCTGTTTCTCCGGATTCTTCTGCTGCTGTCCGGCGCCGGAAGATCACTTTGCATGTTTGGCTTCCCTTCCCTGCGCCGGGGTTTGTTTGTCACCATCACCATGGCAAAGCGAGCCAGAAACTTTGTGTATGTACCACCAATATTCTTAATTCATACATTCATCCAGCATTTGTTTCGTTTGTTTTTCTGTACACACACACTGTTATCCTTGGAAGATGGTGGAACTCTTGGTTGATCTTCCTCTCCATCTTGAGTCACCTGGGATGCCGGGTCCTGTGGTTTGTAGAAATATGCTCACTTTTTAGGGGCTTTGTTGCGTCAATGATTCTGACGGAATCACTTGACGACCGCCTTGTGCTTGCAAGCAAGGTTGGAAGTCGACTCGAGGGCAAGACTGCAAGTTCATTTACTCGATCATTATCTTGAGGTGTGGCGCCACTGTGGACGAGCTGATCTGTCATCTGAATACTGCCCCGATTGTCTTGAGACAAGAGAGGTCCTAATCACGCATATTTTGATAGGCTGTTGTCTCTCGTGGGCGGTCTCATCAAGTCCGCCGCGTTTCTGGGTTTCACCGAGAGTACATCGAGTCCAAGGGATATTGCTCCCTTCCAGAATTCCAAGTGCACATATAATTGTATTAAAAAACGTAGTTCAAACTGCTGCAGACCTGTGACTGTGGAGGCAGGTCAGCCAGAGTGGTGCAGGAGAGTCCGATGGCGAAAGAGCCGCGTGACGCAAGGAGATGGATGGGCCTTCTCCGAAACGTTAAAAGTCCCCACAAACGAAATAGGTTTCCCAAGATGCAACCAACATACACACCCGATGTATCTGCTGTCTAAACTCCGTGCGTTCCGGTCATTGATCCCTCATCTCTAATTTCCCCGGCTGACCATTGTTCACCCCAGCCGGTTACCGTTGGCATTGCCTTGATATCAAGGGGCGTGAACATATCCGCTAACCAAAAAAAAAAAAAAACTCCGTTGGATTTCGGCGAATCGTCCTGCCAAGAGTTTTTGCGACTCATCTCGAATGAAAAGATGCCCACGTAACTGTACGACCAATTTGTGCGGCTCTACGACCGAGATTTAGGGGTTCTAGAGTCCCGGACGACGGCCAGCACCACATGAGTGGCATGGGCAATTTTCAGAAGGTGAAAAGAGTTTCTTGGTTTACATAAGGAACCTGGACACTGGCGCAACGACTTGGATAAATAAAAATTCAAAGAGGAGATGCAAACAACAGTCATACTCCGGCCTCAGAATCTCTGGATCCGCCATACCATGAGGGTGCCCTCTGCCAGAACACTCTTCCTCTCACAATCTTCTGGGTGCGCAGCTGCGACGCTAACAGTGCTCCTGCACTGTCTTCCACATGAGGCCTGTCGGGCATAGAGAAGACGATTGTTTGGACATGCAGAATTTGTTGATATGTAGATTGGCGCGTTTCACCAGTCAAGCTGTACACATATTTATTTTTACTTTTAAATATGGAAACGCTTTGCCAGCACCATAATAAATCACTGTGCTGGGAATTAATGCCTCATGAGGAGAAGGGTGTTGCGGGATTCCTCTGGGCTGTTTTTGAGTCCAGGCAGCCTGCAAGTGCATTTACCCCTTGCTCTACTGCACATGGGGCTATAAAACACACCCCACCAACAACAATCACTTATTCTTGCAGCGAGGCTAGTCTAGTTTTTTTGCTCTTGACCAGGTGTCATGAACCTCTCCAATACCTTTATTGTAAATACTGAGATTGCCAGGATTATCAAGCACAACTGGCAGCCCCAACACCATGGACTAGTCAAAAAAAAAAAAAAAAAAAAAAAAAAGAAGAAGAAGAAGAAGAAGGCTAATAGCTATCACAGCATTTTCCCCTGAAGTGCAAGCAGCTTTATTGAGAAATGGGTGAGGAAACCAGGACCAGGTGGACATGCATTGGCATAGTGGGGCACAAAACTCTACCTACAAAATGCAAAGCTCTCATCAACCTACTAACTCCACTTCACTTTCCATACTATTTTGTCACATGGATAATTTTTCAGGACTCATCAGTCATAAGAGGCTAATTGGAAACAAGCCATCAGCTTACCAGCAGTGCAAGTGCCTCTATGTTGATTTATTTATTTTCTTTCTGAAAATAAAAGGAGGGGAAAAAATTTTACATGGAATAATCCTTTTTCAGGGTAGATCACCATTGTGATAAGGGCTTTGAATAGACTTAAATTCAGAATTTTAATTGGGGGAAAGTCTTTTGCACTTGTGTATCAAGTGCTATAAAATTTACAAAGGGTCCCTTTTTAATTTTTATGGTAGTTGCTATACAGGTGACAAAGACCCCCCCTGGTGTGTGAAAGTGGAAACAGAAGAAGAGGTTGACTCAAGTATGGAAGCAGAGCAAGGGTGAAAATAAAATAAAAATCTTATTCATTAGTAGCCAACAAACAGACAAAAACACAACCACCTTCACATTCCAAAAAAATAAAAGCCCATGAACAATTTTGTCCTCACTCTTCTTTTCAACCTCTCACCATAAAAAATCTATACTTCATTTATACACATGAGAACAAAAAGTACAAAGGCCCCTTTGTACTTGAGTATGTAACACTTCTACAAGTGAATATTACTTGTTCCTGTTGGATTTGTGGCCAGCTACACTGATGGTAGCATTAGTGTAGCATTGTGCACCATTTTTATAACAGCTAACAGATTTTCCATTAGCTTTTAGAATAAAAAAACAAACAACTAACACTATTTGTGTAATCCCAAAAAAAGGAGTCCTACACTGCTCTACAGAGCTTTTCAGTCACAAAATAATGCTATGTGTGTTGTAGCACAGTGGCTCTTTGGAGCCACTAACACTACTGATCTGGCAGACCAATAATTGGCCACTATACTATAAATTGATATTTTGAATGATCTGGCCAACAGGCATAGGTCCCACAGCTGGTGTAATCACAGGATTCTGCTTTTAGTGGTTATAAGATGTTTTTAAGGACAGTTTAAAAAATAATTTATGCAATGAGTAACAGAAAATCAAAAATTGAGGAGGTCTTCTTAAGCTCAAATCAATTTGGGAAGGGAAATCCTGTCAGCCTCTACACTACTAACAAATTATTTTAAAGGAATTGAGTGTTGATAAGGTTGATCTGGAAGGATGAGATGTAAGGGTTTTACTGTAATCAATAATTGATAAAGGGTAATAGATTCATTAAATACTGTAAAGCTCTTCTCAACCTATTTAGCAAGGGCAATCCAGATTGAACATTGGATTCTTCCTGCTGAGACAGGCAGGGAATATTCTGAGTGTTTTAAGTGATCACACTTACATGGATGAGGATTCCTACAATTTCAGACTTCTCACACTATGGAAGAAGAGGCCACCACTGAGGGGCAGATTATTAGGGTTTGTTGGGGGAACACAGGGCATCACAAATAGTGAATATCATGAGATTAGGTTTAACTCACACTTATATTTAGATTTATTGCTCTTTTTTTTATCTTTTTTTCCTTTTCTGCCTCTCTGTTGCACCAAAAGGGGCATAAGTGTTTCTTCTATCTCATCTCTCTTGCTTTACTCCCTACATAGTCTCCTCAGCTCATTGGCACATATATGGCATTTCTCAGGTTTTGTCTCTCTTCATTTACTGATTATCTATTAATTTCTTGTCTTTTCTCTTCCTTAATTCTCTCATGCTCACTAAGAAATGATAGAATCCTTTTCTGCCTCTCTGTTTCACCAACAGGTGTATAAGTGTTTCCGCTCTCTCTTCTCTCTTGCTGTATTGGTGTGTATCTGTAATTTCTTAGGTGCATAAGTGTTTCTGCTCTCTCTTCTATCTAATTTTCATCCCATTGTAGTCTACTCAGCTCATCAGCACATATCTGCAATGTCTCAGGACCTCTTGCAACAAATTTAGAAGGTAAAACAGGGTGATCAAGACAAATTCACTACAGAAGGATTAAGGGCAGAAAATTTAAAGTGTGGATGGTGATGAAAAAGAGATTCCAGTGAAAACAAAACTAATCAAGGCTATTGGGGTATACTATTTTCAGCCTAGATGATAATGGAAGGGATTCAGGTGGAAATAACACACTGCAAAAAAAAAACTGGCTCAACTACCTGCAGTTGACATGCAGAAAGTCCAAGGAAGCTTGTGGTGTTACTCAAACCTTTCTCCAAGAGTGATTCAACCAAGCTTTGATGCACAGTCACTGTGAATGCTGCACAGTGACTGTGCCAACAAATCTACAGTGCCTAGACAAAAGTTTTTGTCACAACACTTTTCATTCAACAAGTTCAACCACCACAGTTAAAATCAAAATTTCTGGTGAATCAATCCAAAAAGAGTTTCAAATAATGATTATGAAGAAATTTTTGGAAAAAATAAAAAAAGAAAATTTGTGAATTTTTTTAATTTTTGCTGATTTTCAAAAATGTTTAATATACATTTGAAGCACCTAGAAAACTCAGAGAGTACAGCGGGAATAAGATAAGAATGATAATAAATGAAAAAGTTTTGAACTAAAATAGCAAGGCAACTTTAGTGACCAGCAAAATAGGGCCAAAAATGGGAATTAAAATAAATTTTGCACTGAAATCTGATATAATTCAATTTTCAGGCCTGTTTCTATGGACACTAAATTTGCTTTGCTATTTTGGTTCAAAAATTTTTCATTTATTATCATTCTTATCACATTCCAGGCTTTACTCTCTGATTTTTCTAGGTGCTTCAAATTCATATTAAACATTTTTGAAAATCAGCAAAAATTCAAAAAATTCAAAAAATTCACAAATTTTCTTTTTTTATTTTTCCAAAAATTTCTTAATAATCATTATTTGAAACTCTTTTTGGATTGATTCACCAGAAATTGTGATTTTAACTGTGGTGGTTGAACTTGTGGAATGAAAAGTGGTGCAACAAAACTTTTGTCTAGGCACTGTACATATGCAGACAGGTGGAGTTTGGATGGCAGCTTGGCTGGAGCATGCTGCATGTCAATTGCAGGCAGTTGAATGAGTTTTTTTGCAGTGTATACATTGAAAAAGTCTTGAACGTTGAAGCCAATGGACATCGTGGATTCTGAGTCATTGCCTGGGCTTTGGGATGTGGAAAAGATGCTTTCATGGAGGTCTGGAAAGAAATCTACAGAGATCTTACAGGAAAAGCAAAATTCTACTTGGATCAAGGCTTCCCACTGGGGAAAAACATGCTCAACTGCCTGCAGTTGACATGCTGAAAGTCCAAGGAAGCTTGTGGTGTTACTCAAACCTTTCTTAAATATTGAGCAAGCCAAGCTTGGATGCACAGTCACTGTGCACACTGCACAGTGACTGTGCCAAAAATCTACATATGCAAACATATAGAGTTTGGATGGCAGCTTGGCTGGAGCATGCTGAATGTCAACTGCAGGCAGTTGATCAAGTTTTTTTTGCAGTGTCCTGGATGAAATTGACTGAGTGGCTTGGAGAATACAATTTGAAGATTTTGGACCTTGTGACATTTAGGCCTGCCACCCATGTGTCCGGATTGTAAGTTGCCTGCTACCGGTCACCCGCACACGTGTACTTTGTGTGCACCAGGTGATTCACACGGGTGAATATTTGGCTGGGGACCAAAAGCTCAGAGTGACCTGAAGTAACTTCAGATCAGTCTGAGCCTTCGGTCTCCAACTCTCCAGTGAACTCTAATGTAGCTTGCTGATTTTTGAGAGTATGATAAAGCTTTGTATTGTTTTTTGGAGTTCCCCTCCTCACCACTCGACCTGAGCAAGCTCTTCACTTGATCATTTATTGATAAAAATTCAGCTGTTGTTCCGCTCCTACCAACTTTTTAACTCCTGCTCCTGCTTGCCTGCCCCTTTCTGTTGGAATACACACATGGATATCGCTGATTGGCCCTCACAACATTGTGTACAAATCACCCGTGTGTCACACGGATTTCCCTGACCAATTTCGAACACCTGCACCCGGAACAATCACCCGTGTACAGGTGTTTGGTTGGCAGCCCTAGTGAAATTGACCACTGGATGAGTATGCCAACAACGGGACACCTTATGGCTGAGGTTTACAATAGGCCAGTCTTTTACTATGTTAAATCTTGGATTCAAACATTCTCCCCATCAACCACCCCCCCCCCAACAACAATCCACAAATCTTCATAGGACTGACGGAAAGCCAGCATTTTGTGATATTGAAGATGAAGGATGAGGATTTATTCCCTTCAGCTCAATTGGAGAAGGACTGGGAAGAGATTGCTACTCCACAGGCAATGGAGTGGAAAAATAAGTATGCCATGTGTTTTGAGTTGACTTGGAGGATTAAATTGGAGACTGGTTTTGATAAATGTACATTTTAGTGATATTTTCTCTATTTTTTTGTTTTCCTTTCCTCCTTTTTTCTTGATTTTCTTCAAAAAAATTTTAGCTTTTTATTGATTTTATTTTTAAACATGATCAAAATTTTAATTTGATCATTTTATATGTTTGAATTAAAGAATTATGATATTTCATGTTGTGTAAATCAAAATTACACCTTTCCTAATCTTTAATCTTTATGCCCCCTTGGGGCTTGTGTCTCTGTTATTTTCCCAGAGTTTATTTATTTTGATATATTCATGTTTGCTCAAAAAACTGTTTGATTTCTTTCCTTTAATATGATGTAATTTTGTGCTGATATCTCATGAATTGTGAAGGTTATGGCCTTTTTTGTAATTCTCAAAAATATTAGAATTGGGTCCATGACCCTCTCCCACATGTGGAATTTGGTTGCGCAACCCACCCCCCAGCTGCTATTAGGGATTTGACCTGCAACCCACTATGGCGCACGGAAATTAGTTCCCCAACCCCTGTTGACCAGTAGGGAAACATCCTGGGGGTCACGGAACAAAAAATGTTGGTTGTGTGTCAAACCCCTTTTTGAAAAAGAACAAATAAACACACTGCAAAAATTTGCAATTCCCCCCAAGGAGAAAGGTCAAAATTGGGGTGGAAAACATATGTTATTTTTTCCAAAGTTAAACAAAGTGACAAACTGAGCATGCTCAGCCAAAAAAAAAAAATGTGCCAAACTGAGAAAAATAATTGGAGAATGTTTTTCTGAGTTTTGTTTTGGGGGCCTGGTAAGCCCATCAGGCCTGCTCCACAACACATTGGGCCAGCATCAAAGGGTGTTCAGGAATAGCTCATGATCTGCAATCCTGGACTAATGGGTATTTGGGGCTGGCCTGTATGAGGCCCGCTTGTGGTTCATTGGGCCTGATCCGGGTCTGCCCAAAAGCACATTGGGCCAGCATCAAAGGGGTGTTCAGGAGTAGCTCATCATCTCCAATGCTAGACTAATGTATTTTTGGGCCAGCCCGTATGAGGCCCGGTCAAGGCCCACCAGGCCTTGAAGGTCCGCAAAACAAAAACTCAGCAAAACATTCTCCAATGATTTTTGCTGAGTTTGGCACATTTTTTTTTGGCTGAGCATGCTCAGTTTGCCCCTTTGTTTAAGTTTGGAAGAAGTAAAATATATTTTCCACTCCAATTTTTGTGAGCCTACGCCTCTTATGTGGCAAGTAGGACACAAGAAAGAAAAGATAGATAAAAAATAAAACAACAAAAATTTTTATTTGTTTTGTTTTTATGAGAAAGGATGGAGCTTAAAGCAGTTACGCAGTCTGAGACTGGAATAAGCGGAGAAAATCTACAACACATCCTCCTCAAACGAAACTGAGGAAGGTCTGATAATGATTCAGTCCATTTTATAAGCCAGGAGGCTAAGGGTCTTTAAAGGAAAACCTGTGTGGTTTAGTTTTAAGGCAACAAACCACAGAAAGAACTAAGAGGAGAAAAAAGAAGCGGCTATAGCTAAGATGAGACAAAAAGGAGGACTTCTAAATCATTCAGAAAGAAAGAGGTAGCTAGAAAGGAGAATCACTGTTATTTTATTCCTGACACTGTATAGTAGGAGGTATAAAATAGAAGTAAAGGTCCTTAGACTCTAAAGCTGTTCCTAGGTAAGGATCCCGTTTCTTGGTGGTTTGATTTCAAAGTGGGGGATGGGAATAAGCTTGAAAGAGGCTGGAATACCCCTTGGTTTATTCTCTGTCAAAATTTTTACCTGTACTGGAAGATTTTGGAATTTTGACCATTTTTCCTGTATTTGGATACTGGGAGACTTGGGAGAGTTAGAAATGAGTAAATGCATTTTCCTGGAATGCACGTGAAAACCAAGTATATCAATGCAAAAAAACTCAATCAACAGCCTGAAGTTGACATGCAGTATGCTCCAGCCAAGCTGCCATCTAAAATCCACCTGTCTGCATATGTAGATGTTTGGCACAGTCACTGTGCAGCATGCACAGTGACTGTGCATAAAAACTTGGTGAATCACTCTTGGAGAAAGGTTTGAGTAACACCAAAAGCTTCCTTGGACTTTCTGCATGTCAAATGCAGGTAGTTGAGCAAGTTTTTTTTTGCAGTGATTGAACTTGAGAATTAATATAAAACCATTCTTACTCTACATTAAGGTAAGAGTAGAAAAAAAAGGGAGAAATATTGATGTAGGTTAATTTTAGAGGAGAAAGTGTGAAAGTTTTATAATGAAGTCTTTTGGACAGTATATAGGTGGACTATACTGTCTCTAAGGCTGAAAATTTTACTTTTCTGCTGGGGGGAATGGCAAATTTTTGGAGTGAACAGAGTTCCGCGCAGAAGCAGCCACCATTCACACTAGCTTCACACAAGCCCCAACTTTGGAGTTGCGCGCTAGTGCAACCTCCAAAGGAGGGGCTTGCACGTAAAGTCAGATCTTTGGCATGGGCACTATTGGCCTTTGGTGAGGATTTCTTGCCCCACCCAAAAAACATCTTCCTCAAACATTTTTGATACACCATTTGGACAAATTGAAGCACCTCCTTCATGTGCTTCACATGCCAAAAAGTGGTGTCTCCACTTAATCAATCAACTTGCTATAAAGTGAACAAGTTTTGTTTCTTGGTTTCATTGGGGATCTGACACTAGCTGTACCCAGATAGGTGCACATTGCTTCTGAGTAAGCCAGCTTATGGGTTTGGGGAGATGTTTCCCTTCAACTTCAAAGGCTTGGATGAGCAGTCTCACATACTCTTTCCAAGAAAAGAAAATACTAGGGAAAGCCCAAGATTCCAGGCTATCCAGGAAGCATCATGATGTAAAATTAGCTTGGTGTTTTTTTTTTTCTATCACTGAATCCATGAAAAATTATCAGTTTGATCTCATAAGGCCATAGTGCCTGCACTGTGGGAAAAACATGCTCAACTGCCTGCAGTTGACATGCTGAAGGTCCAAGAAGCTGTGTGTTACTCAAACCTTTCTCCAAGAATAATTCAACCAAGCTTTGATGCACAGTCACTGTGCATGCTGCACAGTGACTGTGCCAAAAAATCTACATATGCAAATATTGAGTTGGATGTTAGCTTGGCTGGAGCATGCTGAATGTCAACTGCAGACAGTTGATCAAGTTTTTTTGCAGTGTGGGTCATTTGTGGAAATTGGCCCAAGCCCCTCTTTCAGAGGTCGCTCCGCGACCGAAAGAGGGGATTGGGTTAAGCTAGCATTCACATAGGGCGCACAGACCTCCGTCGCTGCTTTCAATCTCCAATCCTAGCACCGGAAGGGGGAATGGACACAAGGTGTGGTTCACTCCTAGAAACGACAGCGCACCCGAGCAGCCAGAGCACCAGGGCCGCACCGCGACAATCTGCTATTGTAGCCTCGGGAAAGGGATGGATAGCATAGCCACCTAACTCTAGCAAGGCGGCTGTGAGAACTCCTTTTGGATGGGTGGCAGTCCTGAAGGGGGAATAACAGAGGTGATATTCAAGTATTTATGAAATATTAAACTGATACGGGTGGTTTGAAAGACCTGCCCCTCTAATGTACTACACAAGAGCTAACACAACAAATTTATTTATTATGTGCTGACTAATGTTAGAGAAACTATGTGTAGTAGTCTCTAATCAGACGTGGATCAACTTCTCTTTTATATGGATGTTACAACAACTTGTTAGAGTGGAAAAGGGTGAGTGGATGAAAAGATATTCAGACTAGTTGAAATGATGGATGTTGAAATCTTTTTAGGTTTTAGTGTTTGTGTTATAGATAATAAGGAAGAGTGTGAGTGGATGATGATGATGAGGAAGTGAAATAGAGAAGTGAGTTGTTTTTATAGGGTTTATGTTTTATGGATAGCTAAGGAAAAGATACTAATATAAAAGTGATTGTGAGATGAGATACGTGTATGGGAAGTGGGATCAGCCTGGTGAGTGAGTGAGGATGTTGGAGGGGGGGAAAGGCCCTCCTTTTATATTGAAAGGTGAGGTATTTTGCTGGTGTGAAC
Source organism: Puccinia novopanici (assembly GCA_004348175.1). Classification (NCBI taxonomy): domain Eukaryota; kingdom Fungi; phylum Basidiomycota; class Pucciniomycetes; order Pucciniales; family Pucciniaceae; genus Puccinia; species Puccinia novopanici. The sequence goes on from SMGU01005432.1 coordinate 31,128, forward strand.
TCCAACTGAGGCATTTATGCTGGTGGGAGTTTGAACCATGTCTTCTGATTGGTCAGGATATGAAGGCTGAACCATGTTCCTGATTGGTCAGAGCTGAATCATGCACTCTGATTGGTCAGAACATGATGACTGAAAATAAGTGAGCTGAACCGTGAATTGTGATTGGTCAGAACTTGATGACTGAAATACTGTGAGCTGAACCGTGAGTTGTGATTGGTCAGAACTTGAGGACTGAAAATATGTGAGCTGAACCATGAGTTGTGATTGGTCAGAACTTGATGAGTGAATCCTGCAAGCTGATTGGTCACAACCTCATGGCTGAAAGCTGAATCCTGATTGGTTGATACTAATTATGTACTTATAAACTACTAATTAGTACTTATAAACCTACTATCTACTATTATTTAGACTATGTATTTAGACTATGTATTTAGACTATGTATCTAGACTATATAATATGTGTTATCTAACCAAACTATGTACTATACTATAATTATATTCTACATAAAATCCACTGGATAATACTAGTCAAAAGGGGTTCCACTGAATAAAAACTGGGGCTTAGAGTATTCATAAGGAAAAATATGATAAAATATGTCTAAACTATGGGATATGGGGTGGAGAATTGATCCTTTATCACATTTGATACTTGAAACCTAATTAGACCACCACAGCGCATGGATCAGAAGTTCCTGAATCGCCCTCATACAATCCTTAAACTCTCTATACAAAGTATGTAAGAGGAACAAACCAAACACCTGAAAAAATGGCAGCTCAAAACATCTTCCCATGATCTTGATCAAGGAAGAAATTGAAATTGACCAATGGAGACTTGTTTTTGCTTGAAGGGATTTCCCACTCTTTTCGCATGTTTGGCCTAGATTTTGTCATCCAGGTTAAGCATGAAGTACGCTAAATGCCACACCGTGTTGCAATTATCAGACTAGTGTTTGTTGGATTGTGGTTCTGCTTCTCTAGGCTTATCATAACTGCTGGTGACCATATTATCACCTGTCATTTACAGGCTATCACCCACCAATTGGGTATTTCATAGACACCAGTAGCATTCATTGACCCATCCACAGTCATTCATCTCCAAGCGTCCTTAGTACAGTGGTTAGTACACTTGACATGGACATAAGAGACGTGGGTTCAATTCCACAGGACACATATTCTTTTCAGAGTTTCACAGTGTTAGAAAGATAGGAAGCGGAACATAATCCTGAGTGAGTGGAAAGATGATCACCGCATGATCGAGAAGCAAAACAGATAGGAAAGAAAAAAAGGAAAGGAAAGGAAAGGAGACGAAGAAAAGAAAGGAAAGGAGACGAAAGAAAAGAAAAGGAAAGGAAAGGAAAGAAGCAGCAAGAAAAGAAACTACAGAAAAAAAA
>SMGU01005433.1:0-10000 GCA_004348175.1 Puccinia novopanici
TGAGAAATTAAAATTTACAGGCAAACGCACCCGACAGAAGAATACTAGTGACCTGTATGGCATAGTGCGTGCTTATCTACGTTAGAGCTCTACATTTGAACTTATAGAGCAGACAACATGCTTACAAGGGATCCTGGCTCGTAGTAATCATGTATTTACATCTGGCCCCAGCTTCCAACAGATCGTAGCCAAATGGCATGGCTAGCAACGCAATCAGTATCAGTTCAAGAACAGGACGACGTCGCCTGAGAAGGTTCATTACCCTTAATCCCAGAGATATAGCTGAGTTATCACATCAGACCCGACTCTTAGTGCTCAATCCCGGATTTGTTGACAAGAGAAAGAGATAGCTACCAGTATCGTATCAAACCTGGAGGCCAAGAACAACTACTTGAGCAGGGGTGCGCGGGAATCAGTTGATCATGTAGCCACGACTCACAGAAAGCCCCCTAAGGCAGCAAATCCGGCTACGATGATGGCCATTTTACTAGATTTGCCCTCCGGCCGGGAAAAAGAGACCGGAGCAGCCATTACCGCTGCAGGCATATTGGCGAATAAATGTCAGGAGATCTTTGAATGAAATCCCTTGCGGGACGCGGATGGTGGAACACTAGTCTTGCGGCGAGGCTTCTAAGTTATCGAGGAGAGCACCCCTTGACCTTTTGTGCATGTAAGAAACCACTGCTAGCCTCAACTTTTGGAAGCGTGCCGCTCCTGGGTGAAGCACCTACATAGCTCAAGAACCTTCCTGAATCCTACCGTGACCGCCTTCATTCCCAGTTGTTTGGCGCATTCATTTTCTGTATGGACGTTCTTCCCAATTTCGAAGGCAGAGGTTAGTGTCCGGTGTCGGCATTGATGCATCGATATGGCAAACGTGCTCATGAGAGGGTCAAGCAAGCAGAAGGTACGCGTGCTCACTTGCCCAAGACCCTAGACCACCTCCCAATGCAATGTGCAGAGTAACATAAAGCATCAATACACAGTCGGGCCATCGATTCTCTTCATTTATTGTGTTACAATAAGCGCAATGGCTTATATCAATCGCATCAGCCGGACATTATTTTGGTGTGCGTCACTGGACACTCAAGCAATCACGTTGGGCTAACTTGCCAGCTATTGCTCTCCCCGCTTTCCACAAAAGAAGAGCCATGAAACCCTGATTCCTGCGCCAACATGAATTATTATTGAAACTCTGATTACCTTAATGAATCCCTTTTCTTTGGACGTATTTAATCCACTCATCAACAGGAACCGGGGCTAGGCGGGTGGTAGAACACTCCCGGCCTGATGGCGGTCGTGGCGCAGGCCACCGTGTACACATTGAGATAGTAAGGGGTTGGACCCGATTGCAGCCTTGTGATGATCGGCCTCGGCTGCGTTTTCCGTCCTCACTCTTCTTCAGCTAGAAGCCGCTCCCGGCTTGTCTGTATCCTTATCCTTCCTTCTATCTCCGCGACTGTCTCTTCTGTTGCTGTCTCATGAGGCCGCTCTCGGTAACTTCCTTTTCCTCTATACCATTTTCCTCCTCTTCTGTTCCTACTCACACATATCTCCTTATTCCGTTTATCTTACTTATTACCTTATGTATCATTATCCGCGCCGAACCTTACAAGTCCGGCGCGCTCCCGTATTAACTCATATTGTACTTAGCCATCAGATGGGATCTATCGATAGACTATCTTGTACCAAGCAGTCCTGGGCTCGCCTATAAATAAGGCTCCTTCCTGCTGCAATAATATCCTCAACATTGTTCTCTCGTATCTTTCCAGCACCTGAAAACCGGCGAGAATCACAGCCTCACAAAGCAAGCATCACGGAAGCTCATGTTTTTACTGCTTATCGATTTAACATTGCGCAATGTGGTGGAAGCTATAGTCTAAATACATACAATGATGTTTAAAATAGAATACATTTGAAGAGAACGCAGATTACTGCGAAGCTCATCTTGAGGAGAGTCCATTTGAGCTGAGGGATGAGTCCAGCTGCCGTACCCAGGTTCCTGATCTGAGTGGACCCGCCAATCGGTATTATCAGCTGTTGATTTTTACACTATCTGGAGAAGAAGTGTACTACCGACAAGCATAAATATTCATAGTCATATGTTCACAGATGCTAGGACCATTCCCCAACTCTCACACCGCCATACCGATTGAATCTCAGTCCCTCGCTCAAGCTTGTCCGAGTCAGAGAGAGAGATGCTGACTTGCAGCAACAGCGGATTGCTGTGCGTATATGACAGACAAGCAGGAGACTCAGGAGTTGCTCGGAAGTCCGGCTGATTCATAATGATACCTAGATTGACGCAGGCGGGTTGAGACCGACCGCCGGGTTATCCACCCCAATCACCACACGCGTAGGCTCATGGACATCTAAGATGGCCTTGAGCTCCATGTGGAAAAACGCATAGAGATTAGTCATCAGGAATCAGGGCGCAGCATCTAACCGGGCAGTCTTTCTGTTTCCTATCACTAAAATTTCACTATAAGTTAACGAGCCAGAAGACCTCATCCATCTCAACTGCCTTATCCGACAGCGGGGAATCGTGTACTCCCATCCCCACAATATTTCATCCATAATTATAATTACTAACATGCTCTTGTTCGGCAGAATCTGTAAGTTTTGCTTCCAATGTTGCCTGAAATTAAACTGATTGTTTTTCAATATTCTCATGCTGATTGCATGCGATTATCATCCTTCTTTTTTTCTTGGGGTGGGGGGCTTCGGTTACTTTACAGTCACCTCGGCACTGTGGTTGGCTCTCCAAGGGATCTCCGCTTTGTTGAGTTGCCTTATCGCGGCTCCTTTCGGGAATATTTATTTATTTACATAATATTCAGTGGTATTGGTGGAACTAACGACCTCTTCTCCATAGATCCGCTACCACCACTCATCAAGATAAGCCTGCCCATCTTCAGGGGCGTTACTTGATTAAGGGCCAACCGCCGCCGCCATGCGTGCACCACCTTTGCCCACTCGGTAGCCGAAGTCAAGCACCAGCGGATCCCATGTATTTACCCGTACAGCAGAGCGGTGAGACAAACTCCGAAGCTCAGGCCAACGCGGAACCGATCTCGGGATCCGAGGAGAGCACGGCGACTTGCCAGGACGGAACCGCTGCACCTTGCAGTGGCCAGGCCAAACCAGTCGTCACGCATCAGAGCGCGCCGATCACCTGCGGAGACGGCACCAAACCGCCGTGCGGGAAGGCAGCAGGCACGGCGTCGCACCCTCCTGACACTCATCAAACAGCCCCAATTCTGCGGCGACGGCACCAAACCGCCGTGCGGAAAGGCAGCAGCACGGCGTCGCATCCTCCTGACACTCATCAAACAGCTCCAATTCGCTGCGGCGACGGCACCAGACCGCCCTGTGGCCAGGCACACCCAGTCGCAGAAGGTCCCCGTGACTTCCCGGACGGCACGTCCGGGCCTTGTAAGCCGACCGCCTTGCGCATCACCCACCCACTCACCAGACGGCCCGATAACCTGTGGCGATGGAACTAAGCCACCGTGTCACGGACATGCCGACTCCCCCCCCTCTCCCCAAGCTTCCCTGGCACCCGTCAAACCGCACCCATCACCGGTGACGCATCCAAACCACCTTGCCACTCTTCTCCACCAATAACTCACTAGAACCCCCCCCCCCCCCCCCAAGAAATAAATCTTTCGCGGTATTTATCTGTCTTCTGCTATTTTCCCTTGTTACTGAGCTTCATGGCTCTCAACCTCCGGAACCTCCGGGCCAATACTTTGTACCCTAAGTTATTGTCCTATTTTAAGCTCTGCGCCATTTACTTTCCAACCCACTTCCCATCTTCCTTTCATTTCCAGGCATGATCCACATGCTCCACATGTTGAAACCCAGACCCTTCGTGTTTCTTACTATATTTCAAAGTCTAGAACATGTACACTGAGAGACAGAATGAATAAGCAAATTTTCCATGCCTCCATACATACATACTTGATGGATCAAGCGCTTTTTGCCAGTTATCTATCTAGATGCAATGGTTCAAAATATACGGCTGAGACATTCTGCAATTAATTGACCCACATGTAGAGAGAGAAGCGGCCAGAAGCTGATAATCTTCTTACTTATTCCCACTTATCACTGATGTAATATCCTCTTATGAACATGTATCCAGTGAGCTTGCTAGATTTCCATCATTTTTTTATTGGAAGATTGCTTGCCTTGGCTATCTTGAGCATCTTGCCACTATTTTTCTTCTGGAAAATCTTAATGAAACTACATGAAGTGAATGAATCACTTGTGCTCAAATATATTGAAGGGTTACTTGTGTGTGAATACCATTCTAGCAAGCTGCTCTTGTTTTTCCTCCTGAGAAAAAAATCCCCACCCTTTTTGTGCTACCACAAATGGAGCTGGGACTTTGGAAGGTTTAATAAATTGATAGGAGGGTTTATCAATATACTACTGTTGTTTGGAAGTAAATGATTGAGATGAGTGAGTTTTCATGTATGTGTGTTTGAGAGTGCTGATGACAATGATGAAGGGTATTTTGTAGAGAGGTATGAGTGCTGAGTATTGAATGAGGATGACTTGTAGGAGAAAATTCTTCAACCAGGAATTGAAATTAAAATTAGGGTGTAAAGGTAATAGAATGGTGATATTGAATTTGTCAAGGTAGTGAGGCTATAAAACCATATATTGAGTGACTAATAATATTATAGAGTGGCCAAATGCATAGTATAATATGGATAGACTACTAGAACTCTGAACTAATTAAGTGTTATGAGAGAATCTGAGGGGAAAATCTGATGAGGAAAGGAAAAAAAATCTGGAGGAGAGCCTCCTTATATAAACAAAATTTGGCAGTTGAGGCTGTGCTGGCTACACATCATGAATCACACGCTTGGACACAGGCATGTTAAAATCAGTCATGAGACACTATGTTACACTATGCTATTTGGCCAAAATAGTTGAGCAGACAACAGATTGGGCTTCCACTGCTGTAGTGTTTGCAGCTCCAAAAGCTTCTATGCTACAGCACTATCTATCAAGAAAACCCACTAGATAGTGCCATAGTGCAATGTAGAAAGGCTTCTTTGGCCTTGCTCTATCAGAATTAGTAAAGATCAGCTATCAGCAATGATGAAAGTCATTATCTGGTAGATGATTTGTGCTGGGATATGCTACACTAACACTACATTTATATAGCATAGTGGGCCAATTAAGGATGGGATCCGGACCCTGAGTATCCGGCAATACCCAACCGGATGCCGGGTCGGGTTGGTTGCGGACGGCCTCATGCTTACCCGGTATCCAATTGGATGCCTGAGGTAGGTGGAGGTCATCTTAATATTGCCAGACCCAGCTTTTTTTGTTGGATTCTTGGCTTGTTGGATCGGCGGATGAGGTTAATGTTTGAATGTTGGAGTCAGAGTCTGAGTCAGGTTCCGCATCTTCAAATATGGGGTGTTTTTCCTTCATTCTTGCAATGAGAAGAGCTGAGAAAAGCGGTCAAATCAGTTGAGTTTTTTTTGACAAGTTGCTCAAAGTCTTCCGGATACCCGGAGTCGGGGCGGATATACCAAATTCGGATCTTGGACTAGCAATACCCAACCCAATCCCACCGGATCCCAACCTTAGGCCCAATGTTGATCAAATGAATGAGTTGGACCACCCAACAAGGTTCCTATTATCATTTTTCAGGATTAATAAAAAAAATAAAAATAATAAAAATAAAATAAAAAAAATAAACTATTGAAATCTTATTTATCAAACAAATTAAAAAAGCATCTCAAAAATGATTCAAGAAGCATTCAATTTTCTGCCTATGAAATTGAAAGGATAAAGCAGGCTGTGTGGAGGAGGCAAGTGCCTGCATTCATCCAAGAAAAAATGTGAATGAACTTTTGTCATGCTTTTACTCTCTGCAAATCAATCTGCATGCAAGCACCTTTCAACTTGGAAACCCACTCATCTTTGCAGAGTTTTTACACTTCTTTTTTGCCCCCACACATGAAGAAGACTCACAGCTTTTTACAGACCACCATACCAATTTCAACTTGTGTGGTGGGTCAGTGCCACCAAAATGGCCACCTCTGATGTGGGAAAAACATTTGGGTGCAAATAAAAATATGGAAAACCACAAGCTTCATGGGATGAACTGTATCAAAGATCAAGAATGCAAAAAAAAAAAAAAAGGTTATTTCTTTCTTTTGGATGATTATAGCTGATATTGAATTTCTTTTCTTTTTATTTGGACCAATAGGAGAAGAAAAAAAAAACAATAAAGACAAAAAATGAGAGAATGATAAAGTCTTCATCAAAAAAAAAAAAAAAAAAAAGATAAATAAAGGTAGATAAATGTAAATAAATGTTAGATAAATAGGTGAAAGAAAATCAATGGATGTCTTGTTCTTGTGTGGTTTTATATCTCTGTTCTTGCTGCTTACAAGTAAAAAAATAAAGTAAAGTAAAAAACAAAACAAAAAGAAGGAGGAAGAAAAGACAAATGAGGGAACAAAACAAATGGGATGAGCAGGGAGCGGGGAGAGATAGGTTAGAGTATCCGACACCTTCTTTTCCTTTCTTTAGGTCGCTTCCGGTCGCCCTCCCTTAGTGCCATAATAGCTCTACATGAACAAAGCAAGCGTGTTGAGAGATGAATAGTTTGCCACAAGGGAGGAAGGCGCGAGTGTGGGGGATGATGAGACGGACCTGATGAGATTGAAATAAGCAGCCTCGACGTTCAGCCTAGTCTTAGCACTGGTTTCCACAAAGTCGCAGCCCATCTTTCGCGCACAGGCAATCCCCTCATCCTTGCCCACCTCGCGCTCGTTGACCTTGTCCGCCTTGTTGCCCACCAGGATGATCGGCATCGACTCGGTATCCTTTACTCGTAAAATCTGCGACCTGAACCGCTCGATCCGTTCGAATGTTGCTCGTGCTGTGATTGAATATACTAGAACAAATCCTTCCCCCTCCCTGTCATTCCATTCACGTCAACAGGTTTCATTACATCAGCCTTCCATAACGTCACCCCTCCCCTCTTTATGTTTATATGCCACCCATCTATTTTTACTCTTCTTGTGACGCGGCGATCTACTGAAGATTGGAAATGATGACAGACCGTATCCACTGGTCGCGTAAGGCAGTATATTCCTCTAGAGAAACAAACGAGGAAGGTTGATGGATCAGTGGTTTTCAACAAAGGATCTTGAGTGGGTGTATGTAAACATCTCTAGAGATGAGCAAGGACGGCGCGTTTTTTTTTTTTGTTTCGGGAAGCTTAGAAGATGTGGCTGACCCTGTCCGGCCGTATCGAGGATTTCTAGAATGCAAGGTTGGTCGTCGATGATCAGATGTTTTCTGTATGAGTCCTCGATCGTCGGATCGTATCCATCTTTTTTCCGTTCAAGCCATTAGGATCCCAGCGAAAAAAACATATGAACAAGACGAGAAAAGTGCCCGTTTTATCCACACGACAAAAAATAAATCACAGCGAAAAAAATCAACCAAGTTGTGCTTTCTCCTTTTCTTTTTTTTTTCAGACGAGTTTGTAGCCACTAACCCATGAATTTATTCAGACATAGCTGAATGATCAAAGTCGTCTTTCCTACGCCTCCGTCTCCCAGCAGGACGATCTGGAAGGACAGGATAAGAAGCAGCGAATAAGCAGAGATTCCTTGAACACGGCAGACCAGATTGATGAGTAAGCCGAAGAGAGTGAGAGTTGCTGATTGGTGCAGATTTGAACCACTTGTGTGTGTGTATAATATATCCGAGATCTGAGAGATCATCAGTCTTACCCCACCTTGAACATCATCATATTGTTGGTCATTGCTCGAGTCTAGTGCTGTTGATGCTTCGATGGTTGTGAGAGGGAGATGTGTGTATTCTTGCGATGGTATAGGAGTCAGGGGCGAGAGTGGTGAAGATGTGTGGTTTGTTGTTGTTTGATTGCAGTTTCGGCTGAGCTGCGAAGGCGGAAGCGGCTTTTTTTCTTTTTTTTCTTTTCTTTTCGATCTGCAAGTGAAAGGACTGTTTGAATTCGGAATCGAATCTCACAAAACACGGCTCACTCTTTCTCTTACAAACCCATCAGGAAAGCACTCTTTGACCACAGACAGCTGGAGATTCCATGCTTGTTATACCTTACAAAGAGTATTAAATAGTTACTTCCCAGCAGTTGTGCATAGAACAAAATTGTAAGCCATCACCTCCACTTCCCTCTATATTTTCCCTCTTTCCACCCACCCCATAACCAAAGATGAACAAAAATGGGTCTGTTCATAAAATTCATTCATTGAATTGGAATTAGATGACCAATACTCCCATTAGTTCGATCTGATCTAATCTAATCCAATCAATACATTCTCACTTGTAAGACATGCTGAAACACAAAAAAAGCTGATTTCATTTATGCTCTATTGTTTGGGACAGTTTTCAAGGATGCTAAGCCGTGTTGAGTTCAACAGAGGCTGCCAAGAATTCCTCAGTCACCAGAATGAAGACACTAAAAACCCAGGCCCACACCAATATGCAGCAGGTTGGCAATGGAAAACCATCCAGTTAAGCAACTATGACCACTTGCACTATTAATTCATGAAATATGGTCAAAAGTGTGACTGATAAATAAAATAAAATAATATTTTGTATAGTCAACAATCTTGATGCAAGATCTAGGCCACTTGAGCAAGGAACCCATCAACAGAAAGTTATTATTGCCCAATTGCTATCAAGATCCCAGTCAGCAAGAGATGGATGAGCAGGGGACTCAGAAAATGAACATGAAGACAAGGCCACCTTGTTGACCCAGCCAACACCCAACACTATTAATCAGTCTTATTTACCCATCAAACTCAAGCCTTTGATTATTTACTCAGATACTTACCAAGTGCCTCAACTCATCTTCCAAGCTTATAAAACAAGTATGTTTTTGTCTTCCCACATATTTTAATCAAATTCAATCACAAAATTAATAATTGTTGATCATAAATTTTGATCTCATCCTGTGTCTTGGAGCAGATGGAACCCATTTAGGACTAGAAGAACTCTTACAGACTAATATTTTCATCAAGCAAAGCTTGGAATTGAAGAAGAACAAGAGTATCCAATAAACCTGATCAACCCCACAAAAGGTTGCAGCTCTCAACCTGATCAAAAGCCAAACAACCACTCAGCATCACAAGAAGAAGATCCAGCCATCCAACTCCAATCCTTACCAGAATCATCTATCCTATTGATAATCAACCTTATTGGGCTCTCCATCCTTGTAATACTCAAAATTTTTGAAGGAAATCTTGAATCATAACTCTGCTCAAATTCCACAACCATTACAGATTATTGAATGTTTTTTTCTCTCTTGGCTAATCTGGTTAATCTTTAACCATGTTGTATTATCATTTTTTAAATTTTGTGATGATTAAACATGCTAATTATAGATCAGGAACTATCTGTTTTCAAAAGTTTTTTTTTCTTTTGTTAAATGAAATCTCCTTGTCATTCAAAAAAATATTTTAAAACAAATCCATTGGGAAGTCCTTGCCTGTTAGTGTTAGAGTCAGCAAGCCAGTTCAATAGCTCCAATTATAAATAAATCATTCCATTTTAACTATTAATCTCTGAAAGGATTGTTGTATTATTAAAAGCAATAATATCCATAGATCAAAAGTGATCTTTTTCTTATAAGATTCTCCTTCTACCCATGTACAGTGCCTGGACAAAAAATTTTGGCACTCTAATTTCTAGGAGCAAAATGGGAAAGACTAATGTTTGAGCTCCAATTTATTTTAGAAATACATTGGGAACTGGTGAAAATGAATACACAAGTTTTATAATTTCACAATAAACAGAACAAAAAATAAAAAATAAAACATTTTTTGAGTTTTTATGATTTTTTTAAATATTTTTTTAGGGGAAAATGAAAATGGGGATGGGGTGTGTGAAGGGGTGCAAAGAATGAATATAAATGAAAAAATGAAATAATGTTTTTTTTTTTTTATTTATTTTTATTTTTATTTTATTTTATTTT
>SMGU01005440.1:0-22131 GCA_004348175.1 Puccinia novopanici
AGGCACTCCTAATCCCTTTCAAAATGGTGTGAATTTCCTCAACAATTCCAAGGATGGGTGTCAATCCTCATGGTGCACCACAAGCAGTAAGATGGTCTCTCAATGTGTCCGGTGGACTGACATTTTTGCTCCATTGGATGAGCTTGAATATGGCAGGATGTAGCCTGAAACAGATTTTCTCCATTACACTGGCTGTGTGTCCATGCAATCTGCAACATGATTTCAATTTCCTGCTCTCATTCCTCTGTTCACTAAAAATATCTTGCATTATTTGGCCTTCAACTGAGGCCAAATTTTATAGCTACAGTGCTATGATTGAGAAATAAATTTCCACTTTTAACCAAATGATTTGGATTTGTTTATGGACTCAATATTCAAGTAAATGTTTCCAATGACAAATAGTGAGCATTCAGTGAATCCTACATTTTGATATCTAATATTTTTTGGATTTTTCTTTTTGGTCCAGCTTGCAGCATGCTTAGTATAACAACTGGACATGTACACACTACTGTAGCAACATAATAAATTTTGCACCCAATGGATCAATTGTACATTCCATTCTCAATGCTCTGGGATCATGGCATGAATAGAATATTTCAGATTGAATATACTTTAAGCTACTTCATGACACACTGGGAGGGTATCAGATTATCAGCAATACCGGACAACATAAAAATTGGTTTGAGTACCATATTATGGCCCCAATGAAGAAGGGTAATTGACTAACAACAAGCCCATGTTCTTATTCAAGACTGAAGATATTAAATGAGAAGCTTGTATCAGCACAACAAGCTGTCAAGTGGTGAATGAGATCCATCCAGGGGTCATTTGATTTTCTCAAGCTCCCTTTCCCAGTTACAAACCATCTTCACCAGGCCAAGGTATTGGAATTAGGAGTGGGGTTACATCATGTTTTCTGAAAATCCATAAGGATCAATCAGACACAGACTGTATACCAATCTTTTCAATCTGAGTCTGATATACTCAGCCATTTGTTTCATCAGACATTATTTGTAAACTTCAAAAACAATTCCAAATTAGTTTTTAATAAATGGATGGTTTTAGTAACCACCAATTCAGCCTTTTTATGATTGATTTAGTTTCTTTTTCCAAATTGTTTCAGGATTTTTTCTTATATCCTTTTGTTTTCTCATTTTTTCTGATGAATTTAAGTCTCATCAAGTATTTATTTTGATTTCACACATGGTGCAATAAATGGTATAAATAAAACAATAGCTTATTTGGGTAGCAGATATCTCAGAATACAAGATGAGGACACAATCTAAACCATGTGTAAAAATTAGAAAATAAAAAAAAAGAAGGGAAACAAACAGCTATGATAGTGTGGAATTTAAATCTGGGTGTCAATGAGATCAGATGGATTTGATGTAGTCAAAAAAATTATTCTTCACAGAAGATGAGGGCTGGCTTTGTGCAAATAATGAGGGTTAATAAAGAAACAAGGGTCCCAAAAACATTTTGAACCTCATCTGCGCCATTCCAACCTTGTTTTTGATATATTATATTTCAAATGTCTGTTTTTTAATCTTTTCTGAAATTCAGTGATCCAAGTTTATTCTCCTAGTCATATGACATAGATCTCTTGAAGATTTGAGTATTTTCTTTGTGAAGTTTCTTGTTTTTTTTTTTTTTGGCCTCTTGGAGCTGCATGGCATAAAAATGGGACATCCCATTTTCAGTCTCCCTTTCCTTGCGCACAACTGGATCAAAAGATGCTGGCATTGATTGTTCTAGAATAAATCCACCACACCATCTTACCTGCAAACAGACCAATGAATCAAATCTGCAAGAACTCTGAGTTCCAGAAACTTTGTGGGCTATGAGAATCCAAAGGGGTGCTTCTTTGTTTTATTTATATGCTTCAGTGGGGAAAAAAACCTTTCTGACACCAGGAACTAAAGTTCCTGACACAGGATGATTGATATGACAAGTTAGTTCAGCCTGAGAGGTCTATTGAAGCATTGGAAGTTTCAAAACACCCCTCACCATCAGTAAATTTTCATTGTAATTTTTATCAACATGAGTGCCCCTTGCCTCACCTGCATCATTATCAACAGAATCACATTGGCACCCACCCTTTTGTTGCAATATAAATGTTACATCATGCAGAATTGATTTTTTTACTCAAAAAAAAAAAAAAACTCACTCTTATTCTTCAGAACAGGATTCATTTCATTCCAGAATCTCTGCTTGCTTTTCTATGGTCATTTTTTTTCCTTGGCCTCATGCACATAAAAAGTACAATTAAGATATCCAATTGTCTATTAATGATTTACCAATGCTTGTAACTTAATCTTGAGGGGTTCAATTTCTTGATTTGCACGGTTGTTGTCATCAGTGTATTCATTGTATCCAGTGAAGACCATGGCCCAAATTGAGAACCAAGTTGAAAGATTTCTTCGAATGCAGCCACTAATGCAATGAAATCTGCAGCACTATAGCCTTGAGATCCCTTGGCATGGATGTGCTGTCTTTGGGAAGCCAAAGCAACCATTGCATCTGTAGGTGGTTTGTTTTAATGGATACTCTTCTTGTTTTACTGATTTTCTGAACGTGCTGCATTGAACATGTCGAATGGGGCTGGCTGTGAGTTGTGCGTGTTCAAGACAGAGTGTAATTGAGATTTAAAATAGTTGATGGATCTTTCATTTTGAGGAGGCATGTGGGTGGTCCCTTGATGGGGGTAGTCAAAGCTTTCTTAAAAAAGATAAGATGTTGTGGAGGTGGTGATAAAAAAGATAAGAATTTGTCATGTGTATGGGGTGGGGGGGGGTCTTGACAGGTCTTGTAAAATGAGATATAAGTGGGAGGCTGGGCTGAAAATATGGTTCTGCAGGGGCTGCAGAAGGCATGGGACGTCCTCAATTACCGGTTTTCCTTCAGGACCTTTAATTAAGACCCTGATAATAATCAAAATTCTGCCAATCAATCTTCTGGAATCAATTTAATTCTCAATTATTAAACTTCCAGAGGTTTCTGACCCTTTTCAGTCATTCATATCTGGTTTTTTCTGTTTTTTTTTTTTTTTTTTTTTTTCAAATTTTTTGCTGAAAAAAATCAGGAGATTTCGAACACCTAGCCAAGTGCAAGTGACAGGCACTGTGCTAAGATGAAGTGGAAAACTCCCCTAAGGGAGGATAGATTTCAGATGAGCAGGTTTTATGTGAGTCTGAAGACTAATTAAATAGTTTTGTTGATCAAAAAATATGAAAATATGAGAAATATGTAAATACAAGAAAATATGGAAATATGAGAAAATATGGAAATATGAGAAAATATGGAAATGAAAATATGATATAAGAATGATCAAAAATGTAAACAATAAGATGCACCAAAAATTGAAAAAAAAAAATGAAAATTGCCTTAAGAAAATTCCCAATTTCCAAAATGATCAAAAATACCATTCAACCTCAGCAAAAACACAAGAATGGAAAAAAATCTTCATAGGAGATTTCATCTGGAAAATAAATCATAATCCCAAAAAATTCATCTCTGTTATCCTCATGAACAAGCCCATTACAGTTGCAACACAGCAAGACTAAGGGGCATCTCCATCTGGATGGAGATATACTGTGGAACTATTGGATTTGATTGGAGAACTGAAGAAAAACCATGGTGAGTTGAAAGCTTTGGCAAGACTATATTCTGAAACTAGCTTAAAACAGGCCCCAACTTCTACTTACAGGTTGTCCAGAAGAAATGTGACATGCAAGCAGATGGGGGTTATAGCCAATGAATCCATTCAATCATTGTGGGATTAAACTTCTGTAATTTTAAGGTTTTTGATTGAGTTTTTCCAATTCTTTCTAGAGTATTTGATTAAAATTATGGATATTCCTTTTAAAATCTGAGCAATGGAAGCCAGTTCTTGGCCCAAATGGATGACTTATCTGGCCTTTTTACAGTTTTGGCCCAAACAAAGGGCCATTAAACAACTGCATTAAAGGAAATTTCCCTTGAGAAAACTGCACTATTGTGTCAATTTTTCTGAGGTCCCCTGTGCAAGAGTTATACCTAAAAAAAATTACAAATTCATTATTTGATTACTCAAACAATAGCCAACACACTATAAAGAGAAGATCAGAGAATAGAACAATTAGAGTGAAATGAGAAAGAAGAAATTGACCAATGTGATGACATGAAGCAGTTGACTGAGGAATTGAGCTGAGACAGGATAAAGAGAGATAAAGGAAGGAAAGTTGGACAGATCTAGAGAAAAGAGTTAGTTTAGTTTGAAGAGTAACAATGCTTAGGCTCAAGTCTCACCAGACAAAAGAATAATCAGATTGAATTGGAACAAGGTCTTTTCTGGGTTCCCAAAAACTGAGTTGCTGTGCACTCAGTGATAGGAAAATTGGGAGTTGCTGTGCACTCAGTGATTGTAAAATTGGGAGTAGCAGGAGTTTGATCATGAGCTGGGGATAAGCTGGGTTCCACTTTTGAAATCACTGGTTCACAACTCCAGGTTCCCAAAATGCAAATTGAACCAAAGAGGGAAAGATTGAGGCACTGGTTTGTTTTGAGACAAAAATCAGATTATAATGAAATCAAACAATTTTAACTGTTTTGATTGAGTCACTAGGCTATTCATTATCACATAAAACAAAGTAAAAATTGTAAGCAGTGGTTAATTAAATCAAAAAATGGGTAACTTGACAAAAAAGGATAAAACTTTGAAAGAATAAATTAAAAAATAACAAGCTGAGTGGGAAAAAAATGAGTTGGTGAATTTATTTCCCAGATGTTGGCAGTCGTTGGGAAAAAAGAGAGACATTGAAACCAGAAAGGGGTGTCTGTAATTGCTGCTTATTTGAACAAGGAGCTGCTTTCCTGAAATCACAAATCTCTGCATGCAGGAATTGCATTCTAAGACACAAGCCTCCAATATTTGGGACCTCCCCCCCCCCCCCAGCCAAGGAGGCTTTGATAAACTTGAGTGCTGCTGAAGGTTATTATGTGACTTGCTAAATTGGCTGAGCCCACTATCATTCCTGAGCCATGGCAGACTGGTGTTGGATTATGATTCTGAAAAGGCATTATTCAATATGGTGAGTTTATGCAATATGGTACAAACCACTTTTTCTTGAAGTTGTTTCAAGAGAAGAGAATCTTCAGAAAGCAAGTTCATTCAATTCCAAGTCATCCAACACAAATACTTAAGTTACTTATTTCAAAATATCCACACGGATCAGAAACTTTTAAACTAAATATAAAATCTAGAGACTCAGGAGGAGCACGGAAGAACTTCAGGTGGAGGTAGATTGAAACCACTCAATTTATTTATTACTCTCATGTGTCTCTCATTTCATTCATCTTTGATGGAATTTTCTTTAAATTATTTTGGGCTTGTGTTTCATTTAATAATCTGCTGAAAAATATCTCTAGTTGCGTCCAGATTTATTTATTGCAGCCAGGCTCTGATAATAAGAGGAAGTTTTTTTTTCTCTTATTTCTCTTATGATTAATATTTTCTTTTCTTATGGTTTGTTAGTCACTACTATTAGCTGCAAACAGATAATTGTGATTGCTGCAAAAAATTAATTGACCTTAGATTCTTACAACTGGTTGGTGGAAGAACCCTTGAGCTGAGGAATTGTGTATCTCAATCATCAATCCAAGGAATCATGAAAACTCTCCAACAGACTTGTTTGAAGATTGGGATGTGAGAAGGATGAGAGAAAAAATTGAAACTTAACCTCTCTGAACTGGTGGTGAATCATCAGCACCTTGAAAAACCCTCTATTTCACTATCATTAATGGCAAACGTCGCAGGTTTGTTGAGAATTTTATTGCAAGCTGAGGAATAATTTATGCTAGAGTACGGTGTTGTTTTATTGATCACTGTATTGTTCTTTCTTTGAATTGGTTACTTCTATTGAGTTTAAATAATAATCACAATTGTCTCAATAGATTAACCATTTTTTACAAAATCTGTAGAAGCCGTAGCATTAGGCGGAGTTGATTGCCCCATCAGTGAGAGTTGTGTGCTCGACAAAACTGGAGGGGTCAGGAAGTTCCATGGAAGCAGGAGAGGAAAGTCTTTCTGTCCAGTTGCAGATCAGATGAAACGGCCTGGTAGACTGGATATACCCCAGCACTTGGAGGAAAACATGAAGAACGAAAATTCCTAGATAGCTCTCAGGACATCCGACCCACGGGTACCAAGGGTTATGGTATGGACTGTTTCCATGGGCCCCCTCAAGAGCTCTTCATAAGCGGTGAAGGCAGCCTTGTGGTCAGTTTGATGCTCGACGATTTTCCCCGCCAGTACGTATGCTCCGACTAGTGCCGCGGTCGTTCCCATTCCGGTCATGGCCGAGGGACAGTACGCGGAGTCGCCGACCAGGGCGACTCGGCCTTTGGACCATGTGGAACATTCTGCTTGCACTATCCGTTGGAAATACAAGTCGTCTGCTCGCTTGATCGCCGCGACGATCTTCTCCGATTGCCATCCTGTTCCTTGGTATAAGCTGATCAAATATTTCTTTTTGATCTCGTCGGACACTCGGGATGTAGTCAGCATTTCTGCCACCTTCCCAGCCCGGCAAGCAACAATCATCACCCTCATGTTGCCAAACCCATCTGGCCGGACTATCACACAAGGGCAGTTCGGGACGTGGTACCAGTAACCCCAGGGATCTTGAAGCTCGTCTGGGTCAGCCTTGTAGGAAAAGAGGGCTATGTATTGTTGGTCCAAGTACTCCAAGGGGCCGTTATGTCCTCCTGGAAGACTTTTGAGCGAGTGGTTGAGTATGTGCCCTCAGCTACGATCAGGATGTCGTACTCCACGATTCTTGAGCTGTCATTTTTGAACCTGACTCTGACTGAATCCTCACGTTCTTCAAGAGAATCGATAGAATCTCCAAAGACGTATTCGACTCGGTCGGATAGAGAGGCTTCATAGAGGAATTTCGACAGCTCTGCGCGAACGATCTCGACTCGACTAGTGAAGCCCAAGCCATGATCACTCACTGGGAAGGCCCCGCGGAGTTGATTACGGGTGTTGCGAAACTTGATGCCGGCTTGCTTGGTGATCCGCTCTTGAAGTCGATTATCAAGTCCCATGAGTTCCAATACTTCCACTCCTGGTGCGGCGAGACTAATGATGTGTCCGCCTGTGCGGATATTCTCATGACGCTCAACAATGGTCACGTGTATTCCCGCCTTGGCGAGCCAGAAAGCTATCACCGGTGCAGAAATCCCGGCCCCGGAAATTAATACTCTTCGAATCGGTGGTGAAGAGGAACTGTCGCTTTCGGTAAACGAGGTTCTTCGGCCCATCTCTGAAGACTTTCGAGCTGAAAATGATCAACAAAAGTATAGAAACGACAGAAGATTTAGGTGAGCAATCAAGATTCACTTCATTGAGCGTGGTTTCATTTGGCCACGTACGTCTGTGTTTCTCAATTTTATTTTATTTTAAAATACTCTTGCTGCAATGATGAGTGGTAGATGGCCGGAGGCAATGAAGTGGGAAGAACGAATTGAGTAATAAAAAAAAAAAAAGGAAATACAAAGTGCAAGTGTGCCCGTTCAAGTAAGGTGGCCGGGTCGGATGTGAACTCTTCCCTTGCGGATGGTTGATGAAAAGAACGAGTTGGCAAGTGCTGTTCGAGAGATAAGCAGTTTCTGTAAGAGTTCTAGAATGTGCGGAAATAACGAAAGTGCTGAAGCTTGTTACAAGTGCAGAAAGACGAAGTGTTGAAGCTGGTTTTAAGTACAGAATGACGAAAAGATGGTGTGAGGGATAGTCAAGTTATCTCAGCAGCGAATGTCTGCTGTTTCTTCTACCTAATCCGGCGAGCAGAAGACTGCAATAAGAGTTGGGGGAGAGTGTTCCAACAAAAGAATGCCCTCCGCCGGTTTGCGTGTGAGTCACTTTCTTGATGGTGTTGGTCTTCCTTTAGGGACAGTACTGCTGCTGCTGCCCACTCACTGTCAGCAAAGAGGAGCTTAGACGAAATCAGCGGAAAGGAAAGCCTGAAAGGAAGTCTCCGTGCCTCGTCCGGTGTCTGAGCAGCAGACTATCAACTCATCGTAGCATAAATGGCGAAAAGAAGGAACCCCGATGGCATTCTCATCTGTAATACTGCGCTGATAGCATGAACGAGTCTCGGGTGGCTTGTGATGGAGAAGACTGTTCAACCTGTTTTCAATGGTTCTCCCCTCACTCCCCGCTGACATGCTGGCGGATGGCACGGAAGCCAAACACGTTGGACTGACCCGAGGTCTTCTCCTTTCAAGCATCTATTTCCAACAGCCGATAAGGCGAGAGAATGACGATTTGGGAGGGTTGTAGTCAAACATACATCATAGAAACGAGAAAGAAGAGGAGTCATCCGTAATGCGTTGGAAGAAGATTATGACTGATCGCGCCCTTCTCCATATTCGTCTCCGTTGCCATGCGCAAACATTTCACCACTGCTACTTTCTTTACACTCACATTCACCCAAAACCATGAACAATAACAAACAAATTGGGGAGCGACATCTTCCATTCGGCCGTCATGACTTGATGAAACCAAACCTCTATGATTCTAATATAAAATCAAGTAGGTAGTGGGATATCATTTCTATATAATTGAGGCTTGCGACAGCTCACACTCCTTACATCAAGATTTCCGCAGATTATTAGGCATAGGGCAACGTGAAACTTGAATGGAATGGACAGATAACTTCACTCGGAGATCAACTGGTAGAAGATGATGATGGGCAAGAGAAGAATGCTCAGAAGCCAGTGGTTCTCTCTGAACTCCAATAACCACGGCTTGGACATCTTGTTCAAGGCTGTCGTTCGGCCACTGGGATCAATGGCCCGGTCGACGCTGATGGCCCGGTTGCTGCGCACCGTCAGGTCCCAAGGGATATCCACTTGGAGATCTTTCAACACCTTCTCAGCAGTAAGCTTGGAGCCGCAAGTAACAACTGGTACACCCGTTCCAGGACTATTCAATTTTGGGAACGGAGAATGAAAAAAAAAAAGTTCACTCAGTTAAATTTGAGCCAGGTTGTTCAGACCGGGAACACTCACTGCGTTGATGCTCCTACAAAATACATCCGATCAATGGTGTCATGTTTGATGCGAGGACGAAAGTTGATGACCTGGAAGATGTTATGTGAGAGGCCAAGGATGCTGCCCTTGAAAAGGTTGAGCTCCTTCTCCCAAGTGTGAGGTGTGTTCATGGTTTCGAACTCGATCAGGTCGTTGAATCGTTCGCCCTCCTTAAGGTCGCCCGGCTGGAGGATGTTGTTTTCGATGGTATGAAGAACGAATTCACGCGCATGGCTAATGATTTTCTCCCAATTCTTAGAGCGGTTGTTGGCGTGAAGATGGCCGATTGGGACGAGGACAATCATGGCGTCCTTTCCTGCAGGCGCTGCCGACGGGTCAATTCGGCTGGGTACGTTCACGTAGAAGCTAGGCTGATGGGGCAGCGAATGGCCATCAAAGATCGCATCGAAGCTTTCTCGGTACTCCTTGGCTAAATAAACTTGGTGGGTGACGAGCGAAGGATCTTGCGCTTGATGGCCCAGTAGAATGATATCGAGCTACAAGTCAACTGAGACTTTTCGAGCTTCCGGCAGTAGTTGGTTCGTGGAAGCAGATTCGAGTATGTCCAAACCAGGTCCGCATTCGAGATGACTACATCCGCTTCGAGACGACTCCCATTCTCCAGCTCAACCCCACAGGCCTTTCCATTCTCGCTATTATTCGATAGCAGGATCTGTTTGACAGGACTCGAGTAAAGCACTCGACCGCCGTTCTTTTTCGTGATTGACTCTAGTGACTTTGGGAGGCGATGGAAGCCGCCAACTGGGTACCATATTCCTGAGGAAACAAATTCCAGTACCAGCGTCAATAGGGTTTGCATAGAGTGGATAATGCCGGCGTGTCTTACCCTGAGCCAGCTCGGTATATTGAAGCAAGTTGTAAGTAGCCGGGGCCCGGTATGGGGACATGCCCACTAGCCAACAAAGAGAAACAAAAAGTTAAGAAGCAGTATATTCTACCACACATTTTTTCTTTGGAAGCTGGAAATAGACTGACAATACATGCTGGAGAAGGTAAAGGCCCTGCGGAGCCGGTCGCTCCAGAAGTAGTCTCTGGCTCTACGATGGAGTTTGTCCAGCACGTGGATTTTGAGAGCCATCCTGCAGAAAGCCCTTGTCAAAAGCCATTTCGCCAACCCAGACAGAGTAGTTTGCTAACCGTAATAGGTCCAACTTTAAAATAGAGAAGAGCGACGGTAATCCTTCAACAAGACTTCCTTGATCGAAACCTGGATGGACAATCACAATTTTGGCGATGAGCATTATCAGCCTTAGAAGCAGACACGTTATTTCTTCATCTAGGATTAGTGTACCTCGTAATGAGTTTGGCCCTAAGGGAGCGAGACGATCGTTTCAGTAACATTCAGATATCGATCTTATCTGTCGAGGAGTGGGACTGACCTCAGACATAAACCGCAAGAACCTGGCCCAGCCATCTTTTCCTTCAAACCGTTCAATCTCGCTCTTCATTTGGGGCATGCTGGACGAGAGGGTGACTGTCTCCTTATCGTCGAAATGCACCCTATGAAATGGAGACAGGACTATCAGGAAAAGAGGAATAATTTGGGAAAGCAATGTCAAGGGATATTGAAGACTGAACACATAGTTTGGGTCGCATCTCTTGAGTTGGTACCAATTGTCAACTCGTTCATCCAGGTCATCGAAGAGGTCTTCGAACACCTCAGGCATGAGATAAAAACTGCTCAAATTTCGGGCGCGTCCTCGTAATCAGCCTATAGGGATCGACGGAAATCACGACCATCTTGGATATCAATTTTCAGAAAACGGAGGAAATGGATGTCTCACTCGGACCACGATCCCATCTGAATCCATCCTTCTCGATCAAACTACACCTCCCTCCACTGAAGTCGTTCTTCTCCAGGACAGTCACATCTAATCCTGCTTTAGCCAACCTGGCTGCGGTAGCAAGCCCACCAACCCCGGCGCCTAGAACGGATGGTATGACAATCAAATCTTTCTCTGTACTACACTCTTTGCTGGACGCTATATGAGAAACTGACCAATGACGATTGCTTTTTTCTTTTTTTCACCTAGCGGCAAAGCCTTGTCTACCTGCATCTTTACGAGTTCGTTTCTTGTGTAAAGAAAAATAGGAAGAAGGTCCCCTGGGTGATGGAACGGTCAAGAGCTGATATAAACCCAGCCAAGCCTGATTTGGAAGGTGGATGGTAGTGATATTTCAAGTGCGCAAGATGGACGGAGACAAAAAGCAGGCACGAAGAGATATGGGTTGATCTGTCACTGCCAGTCTCATCCGCCTGGATCCTGCATCCCCAACGGGTTGGGTAGGTTCGGTTTGCCTGATATTCCCATATGCTTTGATTGTTAACCCACATATTTATTTAGGCTGCATGGTGGTCGCGTTTGTTTGAGCCGCATTAACATCCCTCCCTTGCTGCTTCTGCCCATCATCCCTCCAACGGTGTTCCCAACAAGACACTGAAATCGAAGTTCGTTGTTTTACTCCCGCATCGGAACTCTCCCCATCGCCCGATTGCCGGACCAAGACTATCTCTCCCTCTGGACAACCACCTTCATCGGAATATTGCCGAGTTCATCTCCGGCCAGCATCTCTTAGGCTCCGTTTGGCAGCCCCTACACGTAATAATATCCGGACTGTTTATATTGGGGACTGACAGGGTATGACGGGCAGTCCAATACATGTTTGGTATCCCCCATCATGTCTTTCAAATTAAGATGACGGTGAAAACTTTGGATATAGCCCCTGCCAAAATGTTTTTTCTGGGCTGACCCAAAAGAATCTGTCATATCCTTGCCTCATGCCCTTCATATCTCCTTCAACCATGCAGACAATCCCTAATTACCTTGACTATGGTGCCTCACAGGCTCCAGAAAACAGCTCCAACTCCTCAACAACAGCCTCCATCTGTATCCAGCCTTCAAATTTCCCAACCCTCCAACTCAGATCTGTCTGTCAACCCTTTGTCCAACTGTCTGGATCCAGAACTCTGGGTCTCTAGTGCTTCCCAAGGAGCCCAATCTGAATCTGTATCTCATATGGCATGGTAACCTACTCCTGTGACACCAGTAGTTGCTTCTCAGACACCAGCCACATCATACAAATCAACCAAAGAAAAATTCCCATCCTGTGGTCTCAGACACAGCCACCCAACTCAGTTCCCCCTTCTATGAGGCTCAGTGGAAACTTGTTAACTTCAATGCAGATGAGTTTGGCAAAAAACACATATAATGATACCAATACCATCAAGTCCAAAAAAAAAAAAAACTCCAGTGGACCAGAGCCATGGAGAAAATGGCTCTCAAATTGTATTCTGAAGCCATTTTAGCTGGCAGGAAATCTGATTTGATGTGGCCAGGAAACTCAATCAAGAATTCCCAGGATCTGATTTCATTTTTGAGAGGTTCAAATTCAAATTAATGAAGTCAAGTAGGTTTTTTTATTTCTATTTTGTTAGAAAAGGTTTTTGCGCCCTGTTTGAAATTTTATTTCAAAAGAATTTTTAAATAATAATATATACACTTCAAAAAAATTCCGTCAACTGCCTGCAGTTGACATGCACTAGCCTGCTCCAGCCAAGCTGCCATCCAAACTCCACCTGTCTGCATATGTAGATTTTTGGCACAGTCACTGTGCAGCATTCACAGTGACTGTGCATTGAATCCTGGTTTAATCACTCTTGGAGAAAGGTTTGAGTAACACCATAAACTTCCTTGGAATTTCTGCATGTCAACTGCAGGTAGTTGAGCAAGTTTTGTTTCAGTGATAGGCACTACAAAATTAAGTACATTCCCAGCATGGGTAGTGTGTCAGCATCTATGCTACTAACCAAGTGGTTTGAGCACTGGTTGTGCTATGAGTGTTTGAAATTTGTGGTAGTTTGGTGAGTTGAAGGGTTAATTCCTATAATTAATAATTATAAATGATAATTGGCTTCAAGTATGTAAATCTTTCAAAGCTCGTCTCAACCTTATAGGGAGGGAAATCCTGTAAGTATACGTGGATTATTCCTGCTGGAACAGCCAGGGAATATTATTTAGAATTTGAGTAACTAGTACTTACATGGTGTTGGGCCTTTATAAGGGTTGGAGTGCAACTAACAACCGGTGGGAGTGGTTCAGATGCACTTCAAGAAGTCACTACAGGTTGATTCAGGGCAGACAATAAGTTTTGTGGATGATGGTGGAGGTGTAATCCAGTGGCAAGAACACAATATAAGTCTTCTGGTATAATTTATAAGCTATCTGGTGGAGAGTTATAATATTTATCTGTGGCTGAATGGGCTCTTCTGAGTGACTGCGAGGCTGGATGAAATTTCCAGAGGAAGCTGGTACTTAAATATTCTAACAGGGCACTCAGAAGGGCCCAAGATCTTCCTTGTGAGACCTCTGAGGCACTGGGATCAATATCAACAAATGTTAATCCCTTAGACCATCTCCACCACGGGAGGGATCGCGGGGAGCTAAACTGCAAAGTGCGGCAACTGCGCCGCATGCATAGCTCCCCGCGGCCCGATGAAAATCCACCACAGGGAGCTACTATAGCTCCCCAGCATGGTCCCCGGCCTGCCCCCCGGGCTCGGAAGGGCAATGACCGAAGGATACAACACATCGGTTCATACCGATCACCGGCCAAACCGGGTATGACCGAGTCTTTTTGACGCGGTCATACCTAGGTAATGGCCATGACAGGTATGACCGAGTCAAAAAGACTTGGCCAAACCTTCTACAGGCCTAAAACCAGGTATCACCAAGTCAAAAAGACTCGATGATACCTGGATTGTACCAGGAAATACAAAGGGGCGGTGATTTGGCCCGGCGCAGATGTTAAAATTTATTTCCCCACTTCAAGCTAATGGTTTGAGCAGAAATAAGGATGGGTGGATGCCTCCATTGCATCTACAGGATAAAACAGCCCCCATTTGCCCCATTTTTCCCAATCCTCACCGCCCTCCAGTATCATTTCAAAAAATTAATTCAAATAAAAAAAAAATAAAAAGATAAAAAGATAAAAGCAAATGAAAAGAGATCAAAATAAAATAAATAAATATAAACATAAACTATTTTGAAATAGATTCTTCCAACTAAATCAATTATTTAGCATATTCAATAAATTAAAACTCAAACATTCAGCAACATACAACATGCAGAACTTCAACAACAACAATTCAGCACCCAACTCCCAATCTGAACAACAATTCTTGGCTCAACTATATGCACGTAGAACACAAAGATTGATAATGTCAAACTCACAAAGAAAATTCATGATGGAAGGTGCCACCTTACTCCTTTCTGAACAAGAGGAAGCTGATCAACGCCACCCAGGTGGATCAATGCCGGGTAAACATCCCAACCTACCCCGTGACTTTGAAATGGCCTACCAGACTCTTTATCACCATTACTTTTCAGAAACACCCCTATACAATGACATGATGTTCCGTCGACGCTTTCGAATGTCCAGATCTCTTTTCATGAGGATTGCTTCATTGTTGGAGAATTTGGACCCTTATTTTACCCACAGGCCTGATGCTCTTGGAAGATGGGGAATAAGACCCCTTGTGAAGATGACTGCTGCTTTGAGGATGCTTGCATATGGTGGTGCCGCTGATTGCAATGATGAATACCTCCAAATTTCAGAAACTGCCTCACTAGAGAGTATGGACCGATTTTGCAATGGGATTGTGGCTCTTTATGAAGAAGAATACTTGAGGCAGCCAAATATTGAAGATTTGGAAAGACTTCTGGAAATTGGGGCCAAACGTGGGTTCCCAGGTATGCTGGGATCCTTAGACTGTATGCACTGGCAGTGGAAGAACTGTCCTTCAGGTTGGGCAGGCCAGTTTCAAGGAAAGGAAAAGGTTATTTAATTTTATTCCTGCTGTGATTTCAGAATATATGGATCATTAGAGAAAATTCTGACCTGCCTGGTGCTTCTTTTTCAACAGACCCCAACAGTCATCCTGGAGGCAGTGGCTTCCCATGATTTGTGGATTTGGCATGCTTTTTTTGGCCTTCCTGGTTCTCATAATGACATCAACGTGCTTGATTCTTCTCCACTGTTCAAAAACCTCTTGAATGGTGTGGCTCCAAGATGTGAATATGTTATCAATGGCCATAGATATACTCAAGGATATTATCTGGCTGATGGTATCTACCCTGATTGGGCCACCTTTGTCAAAACTTTATCTGAGCCTCAAGGCCTGGAGCAAAAACATTTTGTCAAGATGCAAGAAGCCTGTCGGAAGGATGTAGAACGCGCCTTTGGAGTGCTTCAAGGGCGGTTTGCTATTGTGTCCCGACCAGCCAGAGGATGGAAGCATCATAATCTCAGAAGCATTATGAAGGCATGTATCATTCTGCACAACATGATAGTGGAGGAGGAGAGAGGTAGATATATGGATTACATGTATGATCAAACTCCTGGTGCAATCATCACCCCGGTTGAAATTTCACGCAATGGAAGCATTTCATTTGAAGAATACATTAACAACTATCTTTCACTTAAAGATTTGGAGATGCATCATCAGCTCCGAAGAGACCTCATTAAGCATCAGTGGGAGATCAAGGGGCGTCAGCAATAGCCACAGCTCAAAATCATCCCTACATTCAGCAATAGCCACAGCTGAAAATCATCCCTACAAACCGTAAAGACCAATATATCATGTATGTCATCCTGCTTTGCACTTGCTATTATCCATCTGATGCATGTGTCAAAAATCCTGCATTTCCCTCATGTAAATACACAGTCTGCATATGTCTTTCATTTTATTACAAAGTCTGCATATTTTCATTGAAAACATGTCATTTGCTCTCAAAATTCAAAAAGACTCACAATTAAATTACAAACTAGATTCCTTCAATCATTACTTTTTCATTTTTCATTTGCTCACACAATCCACATAGAAACAAGAAGTTGTCAAATATAAGAATGGAATACAATATAGAAACAAGAAGTTATGAAATAGCAGAATGGAATTATATTTTCTTTGTTTACTTACTATATTTTCTTTGTTTACTTACCCACTTCAGCAAAAAGATACCACTTCAGCCAAAAGATAAAATATCACCAATCAAAGGCTTGATTTGTTTTTTTTTTTCCTCACAGTTTGCAGCAATAGAAGAGATGAGTATGTTTTTGTTGTCTTTCTCTCACATCCAATCTCATTTGGTAAAGTTATGAAAAGATTTTTTTTCATGTTTTTTCAGAAACATCCCTTCACCCACAAACCAAACATCCAACAGATGCGCAAAATAAAAGGAAACAAAAAATCAGACCAAAAAATTTATAAAATAAATCAGACAAAAAAAAATATAAAAATAAACAGAAATCAGGAGGGGGGGTAGAGGAGGAAGCCTCGGCCTCGAGGTTTGACATGATAATTTTTCGTTGCAAAACAAAAAATCGCTTCGATTCCTTGTTGTGGTGGTCTAATTAGGTTTCAAGTATCAAATGTGATAAAGGATCAATTCTCCACCCCATATCCCATAGTTTTAGACATATTTCATCATATTTTTCCTTATAAATACTCCAACCCCAGTTTTTACTCAGTGGAACCCCTTTTGACTAGTATAATCCAGTGGATTTTATTTAGAATATAATTATATTATAGTACATAGTTTGGTTAGATAAACACATATTCTAAATACATATTATATAGTCTAAATACATAGTATAAATACATAGTCTAAATATATAGTAGATATTAGGTTTATAAGTACATAATTAGTAGTTTATAAGTACATAATTAGTATCAACCAATCAGGATTCAGCTTTCAGCCATGAGGTTGTGACCAATCAGCTTGCAGGATTCACTCATCAAGTTCTGACCAATCACAACTCATGGTTCAGCTCACATTTTCAGTCCTCAAGTTCTGACCAATCACAATTCACGGTTCAGCTCACAGTTTTTCAGTCATCAAGTTCTGACCAATCACAATTCACGGTTCAGTTCATATATTTTCAGTCATCAAGTTCTGACCAATCAGAGTGCATGATTCAGCTCTGACCAATCAGGAAACATGGTTCAGCCTTCATATCCTGACCAATCAGAAGACATGGTTCAAACTCCCACCAGCATAAATGCCTCAGTTGGAGTTCACACCAGCAAAAATACCTCACCTTTCAATATAAAAGGAGGGCCTCTCTCCCTCCAACATCCTCACTCACTCATCCAGAGGCACTCACTCACCAGAGCTCAATCATCCAGCCATCCCATCCACTTACCACATCATACCAATCCACCCTTATATTAGTTTATTAGTCAGAAGAAAAGAAAGAACAATCACCCTTATCCATTGGTGTGTTCTCAATCAGGCATTCCATAAAAGCCTTTCATACCTTTATATCAGGTATCCCTCTTGACTAAAGGTTAAGGAAGGGGATATAAAACCTGAATAGTCCACCTTTCATATTAGTATTTTCCTTTAGTTATACATAAACACAAACCCCATAAAATAACTCACTTCTCTATTTCACTCTTCCTCATCATCATCATCCACTCACACATTTCTTCTTTATCATAATCCACTCACCTTTTCCTTATCATCTTACCACAACAAAACATTAAACCCTAAAAAGATTTCCACTAGTCTGAACATCTTTTATTCTAAACTCATCCACTCACATATTTCTTATCCACTATAAGAGTCTGCTGTATTATCTATATAAAAGAGAAGTTGATCCACGTCTGATTAGAGACTACTGCACATAGTTTTCTCTAACATTAGTCAGCCACAATAAATAAATAAATTTGTTGTGTTAGCTCTTGTGTAGTACATTAGAGGGGCAGGTCTTTCAAACCACCCGTAGCAGTTGTTATACTTCATATATATCTGGAATATTACTTCTGTTATTTCCCCCTCGCAGGACTGCCACCCATCCCAAAAGGAGTTCTCACATCGTCCATGCCCGAAGTGTCGCATGTCATCACCGACATGTTGAAAGTCGCTGCCCCAGTGGCAGCTATCTTGGATAGAGCTCGTGCCTCGACATCGAGGATGTTCGACTGTCGCCTCGCCTCGGAGACCATGTCTTTGTGCGCCGCCTCCACCACCGATTGCCAAGTGTCTGCCTTTGCGGCCAGGAGCTCCTTTGCGGAGGCCAGCTTTGCCTTTTTCTTGCCTATCGGTCGATCCAGCGAAGGTGAATCGTTGTTAGCGTTAGATTCAAAGTCCGTTATCTGGTCCGATGTGCCGTTCGCCGAGAGAGGGGCTTTGCTGGGGGACTGAGATGCCTTTTTTTTGAGTTTGAACGTCGTGCTTCTTGTTGTTCGCCGAGATGTATGAATTCCACTTTGGCGCCTTGACAATGATATTGTAGCATTGTAGGAACTTGAAAGATGTTCCTTGGTCTTCAGAGAACAGCCGAAGCGCCCGATTCAAGGTGTCCTCCGGCAATGCCCCGCTCTGACTGAAGCGTTCCGATTGGTCGACAAATCCACGGAACTTGTTGATTGCCTTTTGTAGGGTCAACCAACGACTTTTGAGGCTTGTGCTGGTGCGAATTGGCACCGGTATCTTGAGGAGATATTGGTCAGCCACACGCTGCCAAAACTTTGTCCCGTCTTGGTGAGTTCCAACGCGGGGTCTTCTGAAATGACAATCCACGCGCGGCAAATTTCTGCGTCCTCGGCCTCTTGATAATTGGCATTCTTCTTTGGTTTGTTTTTGGCGGGGGAATCGACCTCGTCTTGATCGCCAGAGACGTCATTTGGGATAGCTGGTGGATTGGTTGGTGAGGGGGATGACCGAATGGATTCTGGAAGCAAGGAGGAAAAATTAATAAGAAAAAAAAAAAAAAGAAAAGAAATTACGAACCGATTTCGAGAGAAGTCGGTTCCGCCACCATGTTGTGTCGTGTAGTCTTGCACACAACCGCCGATATCCTGTGTGGATGTCGGGGATTGTGTGAAATGTTGCTGCCGCCTATCACCAGAAATGTGTGTGATAGGCGGCAGATTGGGCAGCTATAGCAGAGGTAAACTTGCCTTTGCTATAGCTGCCGGGAGCCTGGGAGGTATGATAACTCCCGGTTTAGCTGCCCCGGTGGCGCAGCTAAAGGGGCCGCGGGGAGCTAAAATCGGGTTTAGCACCCGAGTTTAGCTCCCGCGGTGGAGATGCTCTTAGATCATTGCAAGGTTAATATTATTATATCAATGATGGTAATTAGATTTAATTTAAAGTACACATCAATGATGCTGTTAAGATTGATAAAATTAACATTGTTATCTCCTTCCAAAAATTGCTCAAATTAAAGATGTTAATTAACTTTTAATTAATGTGCATCAATTAATGGTGATAAAGTTTATAACAACTTATTATCTCCTTCCTGTTGGCCCATAAGTATAAGATGCAGATCAAATGAGTTGTTATGCTTTTAAATAAATAATTTTTAACAATTATAATTATTTATAAACATACTTAAGGCACATATTTTGTATGTTAAGTTATTTTATGTTATATTTTATGGATAAATAAAATAATAAAAAAGGTAAAATAAAAGATAAAATAAAAGGACAAAATATGACTAGACAAAACAAAACCTGGCAAAACTAGAAAAAGCCTTTTTTGGGGTCAGACAAAACTAGGCAAACCTATTATAACAAGGTATATTAAGGTGTTATGTTTCAATAAGGTTCATGTAAGGTTTATGTTATGTAAATTACTATTGTATGATTAATATTGTATTAATTGTACAGTGCCTAGACAAACATTTTTGTCATAGGTTTTTATGTGTGTGTGTGAAATGTCATTGAATCCTACTGAAAAGTCTGAAATCCATCTCAACAGGATTTTAGCAGTTATTGATGTCAAAGGAGGACCAAGTAGATGTCAAATTTTCACTCAACAAAAACAAAAAATACAAATAAAAAAATGAGATAGAAAGAAATTCTTTTCTTGAAATTTTTAATTTATAATCACTCTTCCCTAGTCTCAAGACTCCCCAGAGCAATTCCCTTTTTCCTCCATGAATGTAAAAAAATAGCCAAAAACTTATGGATTTTTATTTCAATGTTATGATGTTGTGTATTTTCAAATGTTTCATATTAATACTTAGCATTCCCTGAGGACCATGTGAAAAAAAAGACTTTTGATGATTTTTTGTTAACTTTTTTTAAAAAAGAAAAACATCTGACAAAAACGTTTGTCTATGCACTGTACTGTATTTATTCTGATGAAATGCAGTACAAGTAATAAAATATTTAATTTTAATATTTTAACAAATTATAATGTATTTTAACAACTTATTACATAATTAACAAGATGAATTATGTAATTATCTTCATTGTAACTACTAGGTGAATGTCAGGTATGATATTACCTCTGTGGTTGATATATCGGTTGAGTGACATAGGACAGTGGTTAGTCATACAGTGGTTAATTTTTTTGGTAAATTTATGTCACAATTAAACCTCATCTGCCATGTGTTGCCACATTCATATTTCAAAAATTCCATACCTTTTTCATTTTTATTTGATTTTTTAGTGCAGAATATAAAAAACTGAAAATAAAAAAGATATTTAATTAGTGAAATATGAATGTGGAATGCATGTCAGATTAGAACTGTGAAGAGGCTCAACTTTGATTAAAAATGTGACAAAATTTACCAAAAAAATAATTTAAGGGCTGTATGACTAACCACTGTCCCATGCCACTCAACCACTGTCCATGCTGGGAATGTACTTAATGTTTGGAGTGAGGGCCTTATATAAACAACTCCCTTGTTTTAGTTAAAATACTCACACAACATGGCCGATGATGATTTGGGAGTTGTCCAACTGATTCCCAGTCTTATATTGGAGTTTTCAGGCTAATTCCCCCCCCCTTTTTTTTTTTTTTTTTTAAAAAAAAAAAAAAAGAAAAAAAACCCTGGGGAGTCATTGTGCTAAATAAAAAAAACAGACACGGGATTTGGTGGGAGATCTTCCCCCATAAGAATTGCAGTATTTTTACATCCAATCCTCTGCTTGCTGACTCCCTTGAAAAAAAACCTTGAGTCAACACCAACTCACTCACCTACACACACAGCACCCCACCACCACATCCACCACACACCACACACACACCCAACCAAAAAATGTCCCCAGAAGCGCCCAGTTCCCCCACTAAAGCCACCCTAGACCCTTCCTCCATCAAGTAACCCAAGAAATACTAGAAAAAAAGACAAAAAAATCAACAAAATGAAGAAATAAACAACCAAAAAGAAGACCCCACCCATGGTGGCCCACTATGCTACACTAAAATAAATGGCCAATAACCATTAGTTTAGCACTTTTTTCCTTTTAACTTTGTGTAGCATTATTTGGAATTAGCGGATTTTTTTTTTCAAATTATTCTGTAGTGTTAGTTGAAATTATTTTCCACTACACTAACAGTTAGTTTAGCTTTTTTTGACCTAACAGGATTTTGAAGAATCTGTATTTTAACTTTTTCTGAGCTAAAATGCAGTGTAGCATAGCTACCCATTGAGTTACGCTACGCTGCGCTACACAACTAACACACAGCCAAGGCTTTCAAACAGCTAACACAGAACTAACACAAAGCTAAGATTAGAATTTGTGACTGCGGTGGGATTTGAATCATTGTCCTCAAAATTTTAGGCTGGTCTGGTGGTCCTCACAGGTCATTCAGCCCACTAAACTATGAGCAGGACCTTGAGCATCCATCCCCTTTGAGCCTCCACAGCATCTGTCAGCTGGCTACTATTACAAAGCCAACTAACAAATTAAAAAATAAAAACATATAAAAATCTAAGAATAAAGTAAGAAAAAATCTAAGAATAAAGTAAGAAAAATCTAAGAATAAAGTAAAAGAAAATAGTAATAAAAACGTTTTACTTTTTTTTGTTTTTAATCATGATTACTTGTTTTGTTTTCCATTATTTTCCCAAATAAATCACCCTGAAAAGTACCAGAGTATGTCTGAAATAATGGATTAAAACATTAATAAACTAAAAATAAATATAAAAACCATACTAATAACATGTAAATGGGTCGGAAACAATCTCATGTATGTTTTCAGAGGTGTACAGGACCTCCCAAAGCCCCCAAGGCTCTAATTG
>SMGU01005443.1:0-11233 GCA_004348175.1 Puccinia novopanici
CGTCCCACAGTTCCGGCCAAGAAAGGTTGCATCCCGAGAAATGAAGAACATCAAATCAGCATATATTACCGTACTGCTGATCGGCTTGGTCACTTTTTGGATTACCCCGGGTAATACCACGATGGTGGAATTTAACGTTGCTGAGATGGAGGCGCCCTCCGCCGCTGAATGGTCTGAGGGGAGAATCGTTAACCCTACCGTTGGGGGTGGTAATCCCGAACTGAGGATCAATAACCCATGCAACCCTGGTCTCTACCTGGGCTTCACCGTAGCGCCTGATGGAGTGGTGGAAGTACGTAATGACGCACCGGTTTCAATCGTATACATAGCCCGTGATCTTCGCACAGACCAGTGGACCCAAGTACAAACTATTAGCCAACATGAAACACACCGTTGGATCACAAGGCACAGGTGTATGCTTTTCTTCAAACGTGCAGACACAGATACTAGGTAGATAAATATGTGGAATCCCCAAGTCCATCGCCCCACTCAGTTTGGCTTCTCGGAACATGACTGGGGGCATTCAGATACTTTGTATAGATCTTGGTTCCTCATATATTATTAAGAATTAGAGAAATCCACCTTCCAGCATGAAACCAGGCCGAAGTGCGATAGGATCCATATGGCATTGAAAGAATCGATCAGAGTCTCATCTCTTATCTGGCACTTCTGCCCTTTGTCTTACTGTCAAATCATCTATATATACCTTTCCAACATTTGTTCTGCTGTGCGCGTCTCACAAGGTGAACAAACTGCCCCTATCTAGTTGTTGTTAAGTGTCCTAGACGAGAATCAAATGCCTTTATTTTTCGCTTTCCATTCTCTGCTCAAAAAAGCACACACATTGCCCAAGACATCAAGAATTCTAGTACTTGATCGGACAGATGGCTGATGATCAATGTTTCTTACGCCATCCCGCCCTATGCTTCATGGTTTCCTTATCTATACCTATCAGTCAAGAGGGACTTGGGCATGATCGAAGCTGTATCCCATAGGTATGATGGCAGCCAACGAGATGATGATCGGCACCAGACACGCAAGGAGGCACTAAAATGTGATCGGAGCAGTATATCTCCACGGCTCCGCTCAAACCGGCGTATTCGCAGCCCCGTACTAGGCCTGCCTTCAGTTTTCGCGGCGTTAAACCCGGGGCTTAGTCGCCGTGTTTCAGAATTTGGCAGTAGGCTAGGCCTCCCACATGGGAGACGGTCTAACAGCTGGCAGGCCGTCATTCAGGAAAGTCACTTATGAATCATCACACATAACCTAGCTTAAGATGATGATCATTCCTGCGGCGCACAGTCTGTCACAGATCAGGGGGGATTGGTCTTGGCTGGTCGACTAAGATTTGGCACCACCTGCTTCAATTTTAGCCTTTCCGGCGGGAACCGACTCCCTTAATTTCTACCCTTCTAAGGCGCAAACACAAATCATCGCAGGTCTGATGAGATGAGTTGCGCGGTGAATATATCCCTCGACATTGTCAGATGTCATATTGTTGCACTTTCAATTAAGAGGGGCGTGCAGTGCTATAAAAGCCCACCCTGCAAGACGCTGTCTTTTCTGCTTCCTCACCCAAGATCCGTTTCCTCTTCTCTGGATCGCCCATACGCCGCTCAAGGTGGATTTTGTTCGCTCGAAACTTCCGCGAGATCACCTCAGCTTGTCACCCAATCCAAGCCGACTGTGAACGCAAGCTTAGACCTGGCATATTTGTCAATCAGTTGATCACTTGTGAGCCTTTGGGTTTTCGACATAACTATTAATTCTTAGATCACATTATCTCTGTTATTATAATGTGACGCCAGACTTACATCTTCCATTCATGGACTCCTACCTCCCATAGTTCCGGACAAGAAAGGTTGCATCCCGCAATGAAGATGATCAAAACAGCATTTATTGGGGTACTGCTGATCGGCTTGGTCAATTGTTCGATTCCCCCGGATTCTGTCACGCAGGTGGTTTTTGAGCTTCGGCAAAGCGACATTGTGGACTTCGAAAGGAACTGGTACGAAGGGCAACCCGTTATCCCTTCGATTGATCCTGCTGTTCCCCAAGTGAAAATGACTCACCCATGCACCGCTGATCTCTCCGTGATCTTGGCCAGAGTGCATGGAGGGATAGGAGTCTTTAATGATGGATTCGGTGACGTGTCATACGTAGCCCATGATCACCACACAGATACCTGGACCAAACAAACTATTGGCAAACGTGAAGTGCACATTTGGAACACAGTAAACCCGTGTAGCATTCACTTCTCAGTTTATTAAATAATAAATATGTGTAGACCCAAGGCCATTATCCCAGTCAGTTTCAAGCCAGAATATGATTGGGGGCATTTTTAGATACTATTTATAGATCTTGGTTCCTCTAGTCTTAAGAATTAGAGAAATCCACCTTCCTACGGCAAAAGAATCAATCAGAATATCATCTCTTGTCTGGCACTTCTGCCCTTCTTCTTACTTTCAAATCATCTATATATACCTTCCCAACACTTGCTCTGCTGTGAGCATCTCGCAAGTTCAACAAGCTGCATGTATCTAGTTGTTGTTAAGGGTCCTAGACTAGAATCAAATGCTCGTGTTTTTTGTTGTCCATTCCTTGCTCAAAAGCACACATTGCTCAAGGCGTCAAGAATCCTAGCACTTGATTGGATATCTGGGTAGCCACTTCTACCTGACAGATGGCTGGTATACTCAGTGCTTCTTGTACCGTCCCGCCTCATGCTTCATGACGCCTATTGACGCACTCGTAGTTGGGTGCGAGCGGAGCTGTATGCCCTAGGTATGACCGCAGCCAGCGAGATGATGAGTACCGGACATGCAAGGAGGCAGATGTGACCAGAGCTGTAAATCTCCCCGGCTCCGCTCAAACCGATGTATATTCGCAGCCCCGAACTGATCTCACTCTGGCTTGGCCGGCGGCCTCAGGACCGGTGATAGCCGCACTGTGCGCAGGCTCCGGATATTTGTACTTGATTCCATTTTCGCGGCGTGGACCCGGGCTGTAGTCGCTGTGTTTCAGAAGTTGGCAGCCGGCGAGACCTCCCGGCCCATTTGAGACGGTGCAGCAGCTGGCAGGCCGTCATACTGCACGTCACTTATGAATCATCATACATACCCTCAGATACGATGAATACCATTGCCACAACGCACAGACTGTCACAGAGGAGGGAGGCATTGGTCTTGGCTGGTGGGCCGATATTTGGGACCACCAGCTTCAAGTCAGCCTGTCCGGCGGGCTCCGACCCTTCTAAGGTGCCAAACACGAATCAGCGGGTGTCTGATCAAGCGAGTCGCGCTGTCAATACATTCCTCATTGTCAGATCTCATCTTGCACTTTAAAATGGGGGCATGCAGTCGCATAAAAGCCCGTCCAAGAGGCTGTCTTCTCTGCTTCCTCACCCCAGATCAGTTTCCTCTTCTCTGGATCGCCCATACGCCGCTCAAGGTGGATTTTATTAGCTTGAAACTGCCGCACGAGATTACCTCAGCTCGTCACCCAATCTAGGCCGATTGTGAACGCAAGCTTAGAACTCGTATATTTTTCAATCAGTTGATCACTGGTGAGCCTCCGGGTTTTCTCAATCACCATGATTTTTTTAGATCACATTATCTCTGTTATTATAGTGTGGTGGCAAACTTACATCTTCCATTCATGGACTCCGAAGTCCCATAGTTCCGGACAAGAAAGGTTGCATCCCGCAATGAAGATGATCAAAACAGCATTTATTGGTGTACTGCTCATCGGCTTGGTCACTTTTTCGATTGCCCCGGGTGCTGTCACGGTGGTGAACATTGATGCTTGTAGAGCCCACCAGCTCTCGGCCGAAGAATGGTGTAGTGGGAAACTCGTTGACCCTCGCCCTGGGAATGGTGCTCCCACACTGAGAATCCAACACCCTGAAACCCCTGAGCTCTCCTTGAGCTTCGCCAGAGTGGATAGTGGGGTGGAAGTCGTTAATTATGGACCGGAACATGTGGTGTACTTAGCCCAGGATTGTACCACACTTACCTGGACCCAAGCACAAACTATTGCCCCAGGTGATAAACACATTTGGCCGACAAAAAATAATTGTTACCTTTTCTTTTCACGTGAAGAAAGAGACTAAAGTATGTGCAAGCCCAAGGCCATCATCCTGTCAGTTTGGCAACCCGGAAGATGACTGGGAGCATTTAGATACTATGTATAGATCTTGGTTCCTCTGATATAGAATTACAGAAATTCACTTTCCAGCAGGGCACCAGGCCGAATTGCGATAGGACCGATGAGGCATTAAAAGAATCGATCAGAATATCATCTCTTGTCTGGCACTTCTGCCCTTCTTCTTACTGTGAAATCATCTATATATATACCTTCCCAACATTTGTCTGCTGTCAGTGTCTCACAAGGTGAACAAGCTGCATGTATCTTGTTGTGTCCTAGGCTGAATCAAATTCCTGTGTTTTTCTGTTTGTTTTTCATTCTTTGCTCAAAAGCAGACATTGCCCCTCCTTCGGAGGTCGCCGCGGCGCGGCGAGTGCCAGCCCTCAAGTTGGGAGGGGCTGGTGTTAAGCTAGGACATTGCTCAAGGCGTCAAGTATTCTAGTACTTGATCGGACCCCTGGGCCTCGCCCTCCACCCGACAGATGGCAGGTATCATCAGTGGTTCTTGTGCCGTGCCGGCTCATGCTTCATGGTGCCTATTCACGTGCTAGTGAGGCGGGAGTTGAGGGTGCGAGCGGAGCTGTATGCCCGAGGTATGACCGGAGCCAACAAGATGACATGAGCACCGGCCACGCAAGGAGGCAGTCTAGATGTGACCGGAGGCTCAAACCGACGTATTCGCCGCCCCGAGCTGATCTCGCTCTGGCTTGGCCGGCCGCCTGGAGACCGGAGATAGCCGGACAGTGCCCAGCTTCCGTATTGTAGTCGCGCCGCCTTGTCGTTTTGGCTGCTTTTTCAAATCCATATGATGTATACACGGTGACACAGCTCTGTTCAGGCATCCCACAACACTCTTCCCGGCGTGTGTTTCTCTCTTCATTTCCAACACGAGCTCTGCGAAGCTTTGAAAAACAACAAAAATATTTGGCTTACAACACAATTCAAAAGTCTTTAATAATGGCCACTCAATGCTGCCATGACGTGAATGACTTGAATAAACAGGCCATGGCACGATAGCAGTGTGCACTAATGCAATATAAATAAGTGGGGAGCGTGAAAACCAAGGATGATGAGGGGTGGCGGGGGGTCTTAGAAGTATCTGGAGCTGCTGGGTTGTGTCTGTACTAAGTACAGCGGGCCTCTCAGTGATGCGAATGTACATAGGGTCCCGTGGCCTCCCGTGGCGCCAAAGGTGTCCACATGACCAGGCCAAGAAGCCAGGGGGTACCACGGCCCTCAGCGACAACAGGAAAAGCTCTCAGCGCAACACTGAGAAACGTCGCTTAGGATGATCCACAAGTACGTTGCAGTTAAGATGAAGAACGACGAATGAAATAAAAAAAAAGCGTGTTTTTATCATATTCATGAATAGAAAGAAAAGGTGATTGCAACGCAGGACGGAGCGCAGTGTAGGAGAATAAGAAATCAGTCGAAGCCAAGTCGAAGCCATAACATGTGGTATAGGAATTACGAGATGTCTAAGCCGAGACGGACGACAAAAAGATGCGATTCCGAAAGATGACGAAGGCAAGAAGCCTACAGCTAAACAAGGGAGGCGAAGAAGAGGGTACCAAGGGCGACAGGAGCGACGGCAAGCGCAGCAGGGAGACGGAGGGCGGCGGCGGCGGAGTTAGGTTTGGCGGAGTCATTGCCGGCAATGCGGACAGACGAGGGGACCTTGCCGTCGGCGAAGGACGCCCCACAGGTGCTGGCAATCGAGCTCATCGGGCTGGCTGTCGAGGCGTTCATCGATCCGCCCGCCATCGATGCGCTCATTACCGAGCTGTTTATCGATCCGCCCGCAACCGAGCCGGCAAGGAACTTCGCCGATTGGGTCACAACGGCATGGCCGCAGTCGTTGCAATAGGCACTCTGGCCAACAGCCATGTGCACATCTTGTCAGCAAGGCATGTGGAGCTGTAGCGTGGAAGGAAAACTCACGGATGGGAGGCTGGCAGCCGCTGGTCCCGCGGACGACATGCCACCAGACAGCATAGAGGTCAACTCAGCGACAGTAAAGTTTTTGCCGGTAGCAGTCTGAATGTTTTCGATGAGGGACGGCACGCAAAAGGTCGAGTTGGAGGAGTACTGGGTACAGAGCAAGTCCCTGTAAGACAAGCACGCTCAAGCTTCAGTTTTTTCCTCTTTGCCAAGGGGGGGGAGAGAAACAATTGAAGGCAAGATTTACCTCGCTCCAGGGTAGTTCGAAACAACAGCCGTTAAGGCACCGGCAATGCCCGACCCTTTCTGGACATCGGGGCCGCAGCCAGAGGTGACGGTCTGGGTGGCCTGTTTGAGGGTGTCAGCGGAGCAAGGGGGAGCAAGGCAGATGCCTGAGATCCAAGTCTAAATAAAGAGGGCAGCAAACAACACGTCAGAAATAGGCGGGGGATGGGGTAAGTGTGAAGACATACGGTGAGAGGAGCGACGACGGAGCCAGGAGCGCCAACGACCGCGAGCAAGCCCATGATGTTCGAGCAGCTGCCAAAGTCGCTCGTCAACAGACCTCCGGCAGCGGCCTGGCAGCCGGGCGAGAGGTTCGCGGCAAAGCTGAGGGCGAACATGGGGGCCGACGAGCTACTACTGCCTGCCGTAGAGCCAGTGCCTGCCGAAGAGCCAGCGGCAGGGGTGGCATTGGAGGTTTGTCCAAGGACAGCCTGGTTGCAGTAGACCGAGAGGACCAAGAGGGTAGAGGCTAAAAACATTTTTTGTGAGTAGGCGGGCACATTTCTTTCGCCTCCATAAGTTGATATACAATATGAAGGTCAGATTCCCATCAAATCATAACTTTCTTTTGGCAGGAGGATGCGGCTTGTAGAACTCTGCAGTCTGGACACACTCCGGACGGAAAAAAACGAAAAAAAAAAAAAAACGGATTCAACTCGTTTTTTGTGCGTTGCGTTCGTATAAGGCGACGGTTGATGTCCAGCCGCTGTCGGCGCGTTTTCGCTTTCCCAACTATGGACGAAACGTATTTTTTTTGGCTTGATCGCGTATTTCTTCGGCCTGATCGCGTATAATTAGTCTCTTCAACTGTTCGGGAAAAAAACTTTCTTTTTCATTACTTTGAGACGTCCCATTTACACATTCCGAACTATCACGTAGGTTTGGTCGGAAAACCGTAATGATTCAGTTTTCTTTTTGGTACCGAACCAGATGAGCCCAGGCACCTATCCCACCTACAGCTGTCACATAAAAGCTTGCGGATTTTGCGGGTTTTTTTTTTTTTTACCCCGAATTTTTTTTTTCCCCGCTTGACCCGACCGGGGGTGCTTGTGTAGGTGGCCTTGCCGGGCCGCATTTCCACCCTCAGGCCAAACGTCATCCACCCCCACCACGCATCCGCCGAGGCCAGATTTCGCAAAACAATGGCGGATCGTAAGTATTTTCTATTCTTTAACCCCTAAAGCAACTTCTGTACTAATATTAGTTTGTACAGGTGATTATGCCAGTGACTTGGATGCCACACCGTCGCTTTCACAACTCGACGAGTGGTTGAACGATGCTTTTTCCCCCAAGCAGCCCACCTCCGTTGATGAAGAGGGCCCAATATGCCCTAGTGTCCAGTCAAAAACTCCATCAGAAGCCCCAGTAACCCCAGCAGCCCGTCCACCTGTTACGGCCGTTTCCGATCTCATATCCTCTAGGATATCAACCTCAGAGAGCGAGTCATACGAGAAAAAAATCAACTTGGAATATGTCTTCTGGACTCCTGAAGTCAAAGAGAAACAGGCATCAACCCGATCCGCGTACAAGAGGAAGGCCCCCTCGATTCCCGATGAAACAAAATTTGTCAAGGTCCCCTCCGATACTGGCAAAATTTATTTTGCATGGGACATCGAGAATGTCAGTTTTTCCGAATTTAAAAGGTACACATGCCAGGCGATTCGCAGGCAGGACACCATTGAACTAGGTGATAATGCGGAGCACCTCGATGAACAAGGATCAATCACATGGATGGCGTCTGTCCCCCATGGAGGGCCTTTTGCAACTAAAAACAAGGCGACCATCGACAATGATCGAGAATTTGCAAACTTTATCAAAATCATTTCAGCACCGGGGGAGGAACGACGCAAATGTGTGGTGACACTCGTTGAGAAGGATCCTAAAGCCGTAGCCCAGGTAAGATTCCCATTTGTCTTGAGTCTTGTCAAAATGTGTCAATCTGATTACATCCTGCATTCCAGAAAAACAAAGCTTTGTTGCATTTAAAGAAACAAAAGAACTCAGGTCCAGAAGAAGAATCACCACCGGTTCCATCTACTGGCGGGTCACTTTCGGCAGAGATAGTTGCCAACATACGTGAGATTCAAGGCTTCCATCAAGCTTGCAAGCGATTCACAGGGAGTGACGATGTACTGGTGTTCATTAACCCGAAGAACAAAAATCAATTTTTCCGTCTCACTGTCAATCGGGTCACCCTCTGGGCTATTGCAATGGTAATTATATTTTTTGCAGTTTTTCTTTTCCTTGTCCTTTCCCTTGCTGATTTGTCTGGTCAATCGGGACAGACCAAGAACAAGGAGATAACGGTCATGAATCCGCCAAAATCGCCCGCTTTTGTGTTTGAGACTCATCATCCTGCGGATGGATCCGATACTGAACATCCGATGCAATCACCTGGCGTCTCCAGCACACCCCAAGATCCCCCAACCTCTGCGGCCACACCTTCTCCACTAGCTCAACCGACCGTGGGTGTCAGCCCGTCGGCACACATGATGGGGTATTCAAGCCCCGCGGCGAATATCATGTACGTTCCTTACCAGCCCCCCCTGCCCAACCCTTTGGCATACGCACCGGGATATGGTCTGCCTGGAGCACATCCATTTCCGCCAAGCCCTCACCTTCCGATTCCGCCAAGCCCTCACATGATGTACCCAGGTGGGTTTGTCGGAGGTGGTGCCCATACGCTGCCTACACACCTGCAACCAGTCACATCGCACTTTGCGCCACCCCAAGCCTCAAGTGGACCGCCGGGGGTGCCCTCTTCTCCAGCACCATCGGAGGGAATTGAGCTCGACGAATATTTGAACTTCGCGCACGTCGACCCCAGCGATTTGGTCATTCACCGGGCCCTAGATGATCTCGGGATAACCCATTTTTCGGCTTTTCGCAACTTCAAGGCCTCGGAGTTGGAGGAGGCTGGTATCAAAAAGGGCCATGCCCGTTCACTGATCGGGAGCCTCACTCGGTTTGAACGATACCTGAAGACTCGCCAACCCCATGCGCAGTAAAAAGGGGTTGGCTCCTTACCCTCTGGTCACACCACCAAAAATACTCGACGTCTCTCTGTTTTTAAAATCTTGAGCTATGATATAACTGGTTAAAAAAATTCATTCCATTTTTATCGAACAATGTTAGTTATGCCTGGTCCCAATGGTCCTTTCTTGTGTCTTTGAGACACAAGGCTCTCAATGTCTTGTTTATGTCCCAATTGCTCTCCATCTCTTGATTATATCGGCAGACCTATCCTATCCATGTGTTGTTTATCTCTCAAACAATAGCTGTATGTCACATCAGACATGAAGAAATAAATATTTCCATTCCAGTTCGATGCCTTAACAAGATTGACAGAGACTTTAAAAAAAAAAAAAAAAACCATGAGCAAAAATGCAATCATGATCCAACAATCCAAGGCACAAGAGAGAAAAAATAATGATCCGATCACAAGGAAAGTCAAAACAAAGGGAAAAGAGAGAGAAACATTGATGCGTTGACAATAGCAGACTAAATCAGATCTAATCAGAAACCAAGTCGATTGAGAGTATCAATAAGATACAGTGTATCCACTCCCCCGGAACAATTTTCTGGTCAACTCAGGGGTAAATACTAGCCGGATGAACTCGTCGATTACGTCAAAGTCGTCCTCGCCTCCCGTAAGTAACGCCTCGTATCGGCGTAAGGTGCTCTTGAAGCAGCTGAACCCCTTCTCAATGGGATTCAGGTCTGGTGAATAGGCGGGTAGATAAATGAGGAGAGAGCCCCTAGATTCGACGATATCGGCCACCTGTCCATTGTGATGGATCTGCGCATTGTCCATCACAAGGACACTGTTTGGCAAGGGGAAGGGATTCATGCTTGGTAGCTATGGCAGAGATAGGATCAATCATTATATGAACAAAATATAAATGATACAACAGATGACTTACCAGTACATGTTCTAGATAGAACTCAAAATCGAATCTATCCACGCACTCCTCCTGAACTACGTGCGCCACCAAGCCTGACGTCGAAATAGCTGGAATAATATTGTATCGGTGGGTGCTGCGCTCGCGTGGTACTCTTGGTGTGCGTTCGCCAACGGGTGCCCATCCTCTGGTTCAAGCTACAGCCTCAAGGCACACACCCGACTCATCTGCAGTATGAGACAATATGAGAAATCAAAATTAAAAAAAAAAAAAACTAATAAGCTTGCTCACCTGTGAAAACTAGGCACTCGGTGGGCAAGCAGGATATCTGAGCGATGTAATCCGCTCGTTCATCTTGATCTTGCCTGGGGTTAACGGTGGATATGCTTTTTTTGGACATTTTCAAGCGTTCATGGAGGGTATTCAAGATGGTTGATATCGAAACCGAAACCCCATGCTGTTCAGCAAGGCTATATTTGATTTCATCTACATACAGGGTCGGATTGTCGGTAACCAGCTCTTTTATGAAAGCGACATTGTCATCGGTCAAATGGAGCGGTCTTCCTCGTTTTAGATATGTATCCGGATCGCACACAACGGCCCTGGTCCGCTCGTACAGGTTGAGCCACCGGGAAAGGGAGTCTTGACTGATAGTGGCCGCCAACTCCTCATTAATATCGGTGAGATTTTTTCCATCAATGGCCGCGCGGACAGCTGAGTATTTAAGTTCTGGTGAATATTTCCGGAATACCATTGCCAATCGACTCGCCTGTTGCCAAATGACTAGCCAAATCTGGCATGAGGGGTAAGCGGCGTGGGCGGATGCGTGGTGGGGTTGGATGACGTTTGGCCTGAGGGTGGAAATGCGGCCCGGCAAGGCCACCTACACAAGCACCCCCGGTTGGGTCAAGCGGGGAAAAAAAAAATTCGGGGGAAAAAAAAAATTTGTGCGGAAAAAA
>SMGU01005444.1:5000-17177 GCA_004348175.1 Puccinia novopanici
AAAAAAAGACAAGGGTCGTCAATGTTGATCATCGTCGAGTTCGAAGCCGAAAACAGACTGGCTATCATCAGCACCGAACGGCGCGCCGGTACTCAAATCGTCAGCAGCCTGAGAAGAGGTGTGATGAGAGCGGAGCAGGCCGACGACATTGCCAGTGGAGACGCGGTGTTGACTC
Organism: Puccinia novopanici; assembly: GCA_004348175.1. NCBI lineage: Eukaryota > Fungi > Basidiomycota > Pucciniomycetes > Pucciniales > Pucciniaceae > Puccinia > Puccinia novopanici. The sequence continues at coordinate 5,176 of SMGU01005444.1, forward strand.
TCCTCCTCATCATCATCATCATCCTCCTCCTCCTCCTCATCCTCCTCCTCCTCGTCATCATCGTCCTCATCATCATCACATTCATCGTCGTCGTCTTCGTTGGGTGTGTCGTCACGATCCATCAAGTAATCGTCCCTTGAATCAATCGACAACGATGACTGGTGTCGGGGATACTCCACCGTCGCCGGTTTCAGGCGAGGGGACGAGCTACCCGAGGAGGATATAACACTCAGCGGACGACTACTGGTAGAGGAGAGGCCGATGAGTGAGGACGAGCTGTTGTGGTTGATGGGGGGCTTGACTCGGCTCAGGACGGTGACTTCCGCCCGAAGAAGGCTTGACATGCAGACTCGGTCGATTTGCCCGCCTCTTGCTCAACGAGCGCGACAGAATCGCAGCCACCCTCGCTGTCGATGGGTTCAGAGGCGAAGAAATCCGGGAGGACGATCCAAGCACACACCCGTTCCCACCATCCTGTCCAAAGAAATCCGATAGATCATGTAGGGTCGAAACCATATCTCCAAAACTCTCGTTCGTCTCAGCAAAATCCGATTGAGTCTGAGCATCAATACTGTTGTCTGCTTCATGCCCCCATTCATACGTAAATTCAACTACCGAGGATCTGTTGAGGCATTCAGACATGAAACTCGTGGCAAACGTGTCGATCACATCTGTCAATCTAGTCCGGGTGATCCTCATTGCCTCTTGGGGGTTCGGTACACACCAGCCGGTCTCATCCGGTATCCCAAAGACTGCTTTCGAGGTCTCATCATCATTCGAAGCAAACACTTTCCTGGAGTTCAACGGTCTAGCTTTGATGGGCATCGGCTCAGCCAGAATATCGAGAGCTTGTTGAGAGGCATTGGTCTGTAACAGGTGCAACAGTGGTATTAACAAGTCATAACCCAACTCGCTAATCCCGGACGAGGAATATGTCGGCTCGATTGCCTTCAAGAATAATTTCAAAACTGCCAAGGTTTTCAATCGGAGCCATTCGAGAGGGTTGCACAATAAGCCGAGGTAAGCGACTAGGATGTCAGCTGAAAAGTTTGGTAGAAAATATTCTCGAATGCCATTAACAGCCTGTCGTAAAAAGTCTTCCTTCGTTCTGAATCGGTTCTTAGCAAACGAGACCATCACTCTTGACAGGCCTTCCATTCTGAATGATTCGGCGATTCGGGCCACGTGCAAAGCGACTTCATCAATCTCATACTGCATCACCCCCGTCTCCAAGACATGAAAACACCATGGCAAACAGGCGGCATATAGTAACGCAAGTCCGCCATTCAGCCAATCAATTATTCCACAATTATCTGGCAAGTCAAGTAAGTCCTTAACCAAACTCCACGAGGCAGCACAAAGTTGCGATGAACGTAGACCTTTCATCAGCAAAAGTCTGAGGGGACTAGCGTCTGGCTCCCAGTGACTCGGTCTAGAGTTAGCAATTTCATAGCAATGGCCAGGCTCAATCAGTTTGACCACCGATCGGATTAGGTCGATCGACTCCAAAAACTCCAAGTCATTGGCAGTCTCTAGACACGAGACGCCCGTCCAAAACAACTGCGCAGACAGTGCCGAGCTACCGGTTGCAATTTTGGCACAATCGGAGTAAGTAGTCAGGACTTCCAATGCAAAGAGCTGAATATCCTGCGAAGGATCAGATGCCGTGTTAGATAGGCGGACTAGCAGTTCTGCGAGTAAGGTAGGGTCCACTGGCAATCCGAGCACCCTGACAACTTGCAGCGATCTACATGCGATATGTCGTACAGGACATTGCGTGGCCCATTCGACAGCAACTTGAGTCCAATTTCGACTGAAATCGGGGAATAGGTGAGCCGCAAGAGAGGAAATTTGATGAACCAATGACTCCATGTTGGCTGGAGGTCCCTTGCGATGTCTTCGGGATCCACCAAGGTCATCAAATTCCCAGAAGGATTTCCATGGTTCACGCTCAGAGTTGTGATCTAAACTACTCGAGGAATGATTGTTGGATACTTGGGCTCGATGCAACATACCCATGAACCGGACCAAGCCCTCTTGCATCTGAGCTCTGAAAGGTGGGTTAGTGTGGTCTACCTGAACAACATAAGCGTGAAGGATATGCGGTAGGCGATCGGCGAGCGTAAGAGGCCGGAGAACCATCGTTTCACCCAGAAGAAGGATCACGGCTTGCATCGGCGAGCAAACTGTCCGAGAGGATAAGGCAGGAAAGCAGGCTTCGAGGTCAAACGATCGGGATCCAGATGAACCAGCCGGGCCGGGATCCGTCAACGATACCGGGGGGGCGGAGGCAGCTAACAGTTTAGTGGGTTCAACGAGGCTCATGAGATCCTTCTGAATCGAATCTGTTGCGTCATCATGCGACATGCAAGAAAGTAAGATTCTCACTAAACCAACAAAGGCAGGTAAGCCACGTCGGGCGGTTTGCTCAACGAGATATGTGACAATGGCTTTGGAATTTGGAGGAGATGCGTGAGCCAATGATGTCCAGATTGATCGCACCTCATCAGGTTGGGAGTCGATTATTTTGGATGTGACAAGAAGGATGACATTAATCAGATTTCTGAATTTCGAAGAAGAACTATCTGGTATGTAAGTCGGCAATTGAACCTGATTCAGCCAATTAGGCATTAGGCGAGCGAGCGGCTTTGACTTCTGTGGATCTGTTTGAATGATTCTTGGTCCCAGTTCAAGAATGAATTCGGCTGAATCAACTTTTCGCAAGCTGCAAACTGTCGCCGAGGTACGGACTTGCGCGGCTAAATGCTGACCGGCAAAGGCACTGGCCAAGTTCACTTCAACGTCAGACAGAAGGTCCTGCTGTGTACTAAGCATTCCCCGAGCTTTCAAGAGGTCGATGGCTTGTTGACGCATGGTCAAATCAGGATGTGTCAGACGGGCCAGACAAATCACTAGCAAGGCCGAGTCGCGGATGTGAAGCGTCGGGTCAGACATCAAAGCACTGCCCAACACCCAAAGAGAGTCTGTTGCAGCGGCATGGATTTTGATTCATTCCAACACAGTGTCAGCGCCGCCTCCAATAGCCGATCGGATTCGCTGCTATTTCTTACAGACCGATGAAGGCTCGCCTAATGGGACATTAATTCTTCGATTAGAGAAGAACGCAGCATCAAAAAATACGAATATAATCTTAGACTAACCTTGCTTGTATGTGCGACTTGGATCATTCTTGTCAAATATCATTACAATCCATCTCAGAATCCGTGAGACACTAATACGGGGGCGATCTGCATTACTATCGGGTCTAGTCTGCGAGGCGCTACCAACCCGTACATTAAGATAGCTCTCCTAAGAAACCCAAGTTGTGCATCAATTAGAAAATGATGTCAGTTGGAACCTTCAATGTGAGGTCAGGAGCCAGAAAGAAAAACGTCCAGGGGGAAGCTCACTTACGCATAATGTGGCGATCATCGTTGATGATGCAGTAAGGAGATCTCCTGAGATAGTATTCGAGGAAGTCGACGCTCTACTCCTTGTAGACACATTCACCCTACTCGAGAAGGAGCCAGTTCTTGAGGGGTGGCTGTCATTACCAGTGGGAAATTGCTATTGGTACTGTAAAGTGGGTTCTGATTGCCATGACTGAATTGAGTCTGAGATGCGCTCATTGCTCTGGTGCTCCAGTCTTCAGCTAGATTATAAAAATCTAAAAACAGCTCTTTTGAAAATAACTGGCTGATTTGAGCTTTCAATCCTTGTTCTAGGTTGGTTGAGGTGCGCAATGTGGCCACTTTTCTTAATAACCGTTCGGCAAATGTCAAAAAAGATTTGCGAATCGAGATGGTCACTATGTCTTCCACATTTTGCTGAGATTTTAAAAAGATGCAAGTTTCGCGAGTGAAGTTGGACAAGATGTCAATCGTCCTCTCTGTGATACAGAAGTCAGGATGAAACAACAGCTTGGTCGTAGATTCGTGAAGTTTCCCGATAGCCGAAAACAATCTGATGATTTTTACAGTCCCATTCGGTCGAGCCGATCGATCCTTTTGAGCATCTATCATCTTTCGTTCGCTAGTCAAATGGTGGGCAAGTCCTGAGAGTCCTTCCAGCAAAGTTGGATACATAGAGACATGAATAGAGCTCATTGCTCGAATTGTTGCCTCCCTAAAAGGAGGTTGGTCTGAAGTTAAGAAAGGGACCAAGGTCTTGATGAGATCCTGCCCAGGTGATAAGTTTCTTTCACGTGCGGAAGAACTGAGAGCAATGTTGGAGCCCGTATCAATTGTTGGACTGAGTGTACCAGTCTTGGCGTCGGTCGAGGTGGTAATGCTATTGACACTGATAAGAAGGGATGACCAGGACATGTAGAGGTTACGGTCGTCCCACCCTGGATTGAGAGCGCCATTGACTGTTGAGCGGCCACCCACACCAGCAGCATCGGAAGCTAAGGGATAAAGACGCTGAAGCTGCCCGTAGAGTAAGGTTCGAGCGTGCGATACGGTTGCGGGTAGGTGTACAAGGCAAGTCCCAAAGATCGAGGATAATGCAAAGCACAGCAGAGTATTGTCGGCATGATTGTCAGATTCTAGTAACCGCGTCAAGCTCTCCCCGTTAGCTGACTTGCGATGTTTTTTCCACTTGACTAATCGGGTCCGTTCGACGCTAGAGAAATCATCAACGTTTAGGTTGTCAAACAGACGCTTTTCAGCTTCCGCTAACAGGCTGGTAACACTACAGTAAGGATTAAAAGTTGAGGATCTTGGCGTTGCTGCGGAGCCGGCCTCTTGAATGATACCACGAGCAGTGGCAATGATTCGCAAGGCATCCAAGGCGGAACGGCGAATATAATAGGACCTGGAGCATAACAAAACTAAAGCGGTGGCCTCCATGTGGCAGAGCAGCTTCGTTCCATCGGGTCCAAACGAGGGCGAAGATGCGAGATTAGGATCTTCTAAATTGACAGATGCCTTGCGAATATGTTCACACCACCCCGTCAACGCTTCAACCCAGAATTTGACCAAGTTTTCGACTTTTGAGTCAAGACCTTTTTGAAGATGAGGCTTGATTCGAACCATAAAGTCCGGTTTGACAAGGAATCGGGTGTAGGCTTGAAGGACAGCGAAAGATTTGCCAGCCTGTAAAAACCGTCGTAAGCACAGTTTTGCCTCAATGGTAACACCGACGTCCAAGGAAACCAACCCCTAAGTAATATGGCAAGAGACGCAGACTCGGAGGCCGGTGAGTTTAGGATACGCGGCCAAGCCTGCAAACAAGTTTGCAAGACATCAAAGGTCGGCTGAAGATGGCGAGGGTACTCCACTGCAAATGCGCCATGTCGTTTGATGACGGTGGGACCGTCGAATACGTCGAGCCTTGAAGCGATGTTATCGTGCCAAGGTGTCAAATACTTGTCTTCATTGATGGTGAATGGAGCTAGAGTGCGATCACAATACGCAGCCATTTGAAGAACCTTGGCCCAATAGCATCAACAAATGCCATGATGCGAGGTTTTTCCAGCAGTTCAGCCTTAAGTGCCTGTCCGTCATTCGGCAAATCCGCAGGTCTAGCATAATTGGGGTCATATGTGTTGTGTGGATTCGAACTGTTTTTGGAGCTCTGATGGTTGTCATTGGCGGGGTAGGGCGGATCTTCTCCCTTTTCTAACGATGTAAGGGCTCGTAAGCTGCCTGTGATCCAATCATGATCCTTTCAGCGCCAGTTTGAGCGACCAGGCCCTGGTTATTCTCGTTCGCATCATTGGCATATGTGAGAAGTGATCTTAGTACGAAGTCAGTGCCATAGTCGAGCTGCCAATACAGAATGATATGTATCAGAGAGGCAAAAGTGTCCAAGGAGACCTCCGACGGATAGACGTTTTTCCGATCCGTAGGAAAAGCAGTTTTGAGAATAGGCTCAAGTCGTTTGTTGAGGGCGGATGCACCTTCTCGTATTCGGTGTAAATATGACCAAGTCAACTGTACAATTCCCAGCATCATGGTCGCCCGAGTGCTCTTTTCTTTCAGCTTTGTGATGCACCATTCTACCGTTTCTATCCATTTGGGTAATAAGGCCTCTTGAGGTGCAGCGCCGACAGCTGCGCACATCAAAGGGACGGTTGAATTCCAGTATCTTGATTTGGAGGTTTATCAGACATTGAGTGGGACTTGTTTAGAATGAGGTTGATGGCCTTGCCCATACAGGATGATTGACTTCTGCGTGGCGGACCGTACAACTTGAACGAGTAATGGACCCAGAGTTTCAGCCATGGTAGTTTTGACAAAAGAGCCTCTGGATGACTCAAAGACGGTGGCAAAGGCGGAGATGAAATCGGCCGTGTCTTCAAATGCCTCTAATGGGTAAACCTTCAGCTTCAAAAACTGGACACCCCGGATGAGATAACCCAACCTAGCTTCACCATCCTTCTGATCACGGAGATGGGCGGCGCGATTCATGGCATCTATTTCCGCGGCAAACCGATCACTAACACTCGTGAATCTGTGGGGGGAAACTTTAATTCTCGAAGTGCCTTCCAACCCCAGCGAAATCAGCAGGCCTACCTGATGTTGGACAGGGCTCCAAGCAGATAAGCGAACATGTTCATGTTGGCTTGTTTGTTTGGCGTTCTGGAGGTAACGTGACTGTAAAAGCACAAGGGTGCTGTGAGCTAGTTGAGAGAAACTAGCAAAATAAGCATCGACTCAACCTACGGGTCCGCATTCTTGATTGAATTGAATATAATCTCCTCCAGACGTGCGCCCAGCTCTTCTCCCAATGCCTCACGTGTCACAACTTGGACAATCGATATCAGCGCCCTACAAAGGATGTAGACCAGAGCAAGCTGTCGAGGCATAAACATATCCGCATTAAAATTTGCCCAATAATGCCTAGGTCTCCCAGCAATCCCGAGACAAGTTAGATGAGTCCAAACTACTTACGCTTTTGCGCTCAGATAGAACAGCCGCAACACGTCGAGCATTGAGAGAATTCCCATTGGTAACCCTAACCCGCGGGTCGCCAGAAAAGTTAATTTACGCATGAAGAAGCAGTGTTCGTGACTACGAGAACTTACAAAGCACGCTGGATGGCATAGTCGTCGTTGGTTTCACCTTGCCGAGACTTCCAGCGCATTACAAAATTGACAACCTGACTAGATTTTCTTCTGGATACTTCAGCAAGAGAAACAAATGTTGCGTCGAAGGCCGGATCAACGCCGTGTCCCAGGCAGTAGGGTATGTATACATCATCCTCAACTGAAGCAGGCTATTCAGAACCGAAAAACAACAATAATCAGGAATCGAAAATACAGCAAGCTCTTCTTGTGAATGAGGCATAAGCGTGTCAACTCACAATGGGTTTGCTTAGGAGCTGGGCAAGTTTGCTTTCACATTCTTCAACAAATCTGTCCAAAATTAAATAAACCGCCACCTGTCATGATAAAATAGAATCATGGTATCAAGTACTGGGTAAGACATATGCTTACAATTAATAAATTGATGAATTGACTAACCTCTAGGGGGGGATAATAATCGATCTGGGCACTTCCTGTAGAAAATGTAGTGTTAGCGGTTTTAGAATCACTTCTAGTACGAGGCGATATACCATTTGTGTGCCAGCCTGCATTGGACTATATCCGGATGGATTTTGATTGATAACAGCCGAATGGTTAGTGGGTTGATCATTTGGATTTCGTGTTTGCTGAGAGCGGGAGTTATCTGAGTTTGTAGTGGATTTGCTGTTGATACCAGATCTGAGACTAGCCACCGATAGTTTCCTATGGGTCGTTCGAGTGGCGGTTGGGGGGGGTTTGATGATAAGCCGTGTTGAGTGAAGGACTTGAAGGTGAAGGATGAAGTGGAGAATGATGGGTGATACTACGGTTTCTTCGGAGAGCAAAACTTGCCGAGGAGGGCTGCTCATGGATAGCACCAGAGCTGTTGGGAATGCTTGAGGTTGCGCTTGGACGACGAGATAATGGTATGGGAGTTGTATGAGAGTTCTGCCCTCCGAAAGGTCGAGAGGCTGATAGATTGGATGAGCCGGTCAAGTTAGGGAATGAGAACCCTGCGGTTGAGCTTGACTGATGGGTCGAAGAGCTGGATCCATCACGCCGATGGACGAGGGAGCTGGAGGAAAACGGTCCATAGTTTTGAGTTAGTGGTTCGTCGTCCAAGTCGGGGATCTCGATCTGCATGACGAAGAGGAAGTCGAGCGGAGGGGTTGGCCGGAGCTGGAAGTGGTTGAAGGACAAAAGGTATGTAGGAAGAAGAAAACGGTCAACAGGAAACGGACACGAAGAAGTAGAGATCGGATGACATAATCCGCTGGTCAGTGACAGTCAGCCAGACGAGTATCACAGACCATGTGACATCACCAAAGCACAGACACTGCATATCTTCCATTTCATCGGTTATGGTCGATGGGGCGCTTCTGTAGCGAACTTAACTAAGTCCCGAAGGAGGAGGGCGCGCAGCGCCCTCCTCCGGAGGGACTTACCGCTAAAACCGTTTTTTTGGCGTGAGCGGTACGCCAAAATTGGCCCACAAATCTTTAAACTCGAATTACTCCTCACACACTCCACCTACAGTGAAATGCAAAATACCAATGTGACCGCCTGCTTCCCCTCTTTAATCCTGTCCCCACATCCACCTTTTTGCTGGCCTTCTTCTGTCCGATAACTCGTGTGAAAGCTAATACCTTCATATGGCCTGTTAGCTGCCTCCCGAATCAAGTCCATACCTGTCATGTGGACAAAAAAAAGTTTGACATGTAATTCAATCCCTCTTTGCTGTTCAAACTTTGTCTACAGTTGAAATGTCATCTCATGTTCAAACTTTGTCAGCTGACTTTCACTTCCGAAGTCTTGGATGCACCGGCTGTACTTACGTCTGATTAGAACCTCGACAATCCACAATAATCCCAAAAATTCATCACCATGCGAGCTCCACAATCTCAAACAGCCACCACAAAGTCGTATAGAGCCCAACGGACAACTTCTCCACCCAAATTCCACACCAAAGCCGCGAAGGTCTCTTACATTTGCGACGTCATCTTGCAGCAAGGTCTGGATCCGAAGAAATTCATCACCGCGTTTTTGACCCTCAAAGACATGAAGTTTGCGTACAGACGAAGATTATGGGGTGTAAAAGAAGGAATGACGTCAACACTCGGAGTTGTGACCGCTATTCGTGACCTAGCTTGCTCAAAATCTGAAGGTCAGAAGGCTTGGTCGAGTTTTATCTTAGACGAAGTAAGTGTTTGAAATTTTTATTTTCCCTTTATCTTAATTTTCGCTTGATCTGAGGTTGATAATCAACTTTTCTTTCATTTCTAGGCTCGCAAGTGCTTGAAATCAGAGCTCTATCCGACCGGGTCAAGTCATAGTGGTCGTTTTTATGCCGCGTCTCAAATCACACCCGAATTCTTTGCGCCAGATAGGAGGCTTGAGAGGGACCAAGATCTTTGCACCTCGATTTCACCACAGCTTTATCAGTTAATACGGGGCTTGTTGAATTATGATTCCCTCTCTGACACTCATCAGGATCGACGTAATGATGTCACTTCATCATTATCATCTGCTGATGACTCCAGTGGCGCCAATTCTGATTCGCTGCAGCTTCGCAACGGTGATCCAAAAATTTCAAGGCGCGTCAAATGCAGGAGAGAAAAATTCATGCTGTGAGTTTGTGTATTTACTATAATTGATCATATTTTCAAATATTAATATTGCGTTATTACTTTTGCAGGTCTCTTTGACAATATGTTCCATGATTCTGTATGCTGTGAACTGCCGATTTAATGGTCTTCAAATTCTCAATAGTGTAGTACTCCTTGCTTGCGGGGTCTCTGAACGAGTCTCAGACTATCTGAATTACATTGGCCTCAGTTCGTCACGAGACTGTGCTCGCCGGGCTCTGTCGGCTCTCGGAAACCATGCGGCCAATCACCTTATCGAGGCAGCCAAGGTCACCCCACCAATGATGATGGCTCCTTTGATATGCTTCGACAACATCGATTTTGAGGAAAAAGTCCACATGAAATCTGGGCAGCGACAGAGCCGAGCTTTTCACGGAACGTGGGGTTATCTACATTCGCCCGATCCCGATCTGATGAAGGTTATTGATGTTCACGATTTATCCATTCAAGCTTTCAATTCTGCAATAGCCAAAGCCGCTCACTTGACGATCAACCCGACGCTATTCATACCTTCAAACGACGACTACATGCACTTCCAATGCATCATCAAGAGCCAGATAACCCGCGCTATGCTTCAATATCTCGTTCAGCCCCAAGGTGCAAACAACACCATTCCGCTGGTCCCGCCTGCCATTGATCCAATCAATCCTATTGTCCCCAAAATCCATATGTTCAAGCTCATGATGGCATCAGATAACTCCTCGGAAGGGATGTCGCATGTGATTGAAGGGATATTACAACAGACTCGAATGACTTCGCTTCAGTTCTTCTCCACCCTTCGTGTATTTGAGGCCGATCTAGGATCTTGTAAACTCTACGAGAGTCTGCGCGCTCTTCGCAGGCCCAGTTTGTACCCGCACATCGGTCTCAACAACTCTATCACCATCATGGGCGCATCCCATGTCCTGTGGAATATGGGTCAAGCAATTTTCTTACACCACTTTGGGGATAACACGAACGCAACTGACATGGGAGCATGGCACTTGCTCTCTGCACTGGGTATCCCTAGTGATCGTCCTACTCAGAAGAAGGACTTCAGCCTCATGATTACCAACATGAATCAAATTCATGAAGCGACCATTCTGTACCTGGTACTGTATGTTACGATATATCTAATTGGGGTTCCGGTTTGTATGCTCAATCTGATTTGATTACATCTTTGGTTTTCTGAAACAGCATCATAATGGGTCGTGCGAATCAGATATTACCGGTTCGGAAAATATCGATGAAGCCTGGTGATATATGTGATGTGGTCGACAGATGTTATGCGACATATTTCTCTCCAGGTGCACTCATGAAGGCCAAGGAAAACCAGAACACCAACCTCATTAATCTCATCTTACGATTGCGAGACTTCGCGACAGTTGTGGAATGCGATGGAGCGATGAGATCAGGAGACATGGGAAGGGTTCTCAAGATGTGGAAACGATGGTGTATTATGGCCCAAGGGTGCAAGGGCCTACACCAGTATGCACTCCAGTTGCCGCGTCACTACCTGCTGCTAACTGAAATTCTCCCTCCTGGACTGCGCAAAGTGTTGTGTCACTCAATGCTGATATCTCCGTCGGGTCGCGCTGGTCATTTTGTCGCCAAAGATTTTTACCTGGAAACCCAGAATTACTGGCTCAAGTACTTCTATAATCAAACTGGGCAGGGGACCAAAATTATGAGGCTTGTCAATTCGATTTCCATAAACGTCCCAATGGTGAGTGTCCCCGTCAGAATCCACCAAATGCTTGCGCCACATTCTCAATCGTATGTCTTACAGCTCCAATCATTACTACGCGGGATCAAAGGAGCCTCGGGCAAGCAGGAAATTTATCAAAGTCATTCAACATCTCTCAAACAGTTTGACTTAAACCAATTTATCAAAATGGCCGAACGATACGACATGACTAGCAAGAGTCGCCAAACACTGCGAGCAAACAGTGATAAACCCGAGAACATTGCCGTCCTCCACGCGGGCGTCATCAAACTACAAAATGCAATCTCCCGAGGCAAAGGCAGTCAGTTCAACCCAGCTATTCCCCTCCTGGATCCAAGTGAGGAAGCAGTCTCAAACAACATGGAAGGAGAAGCATGTAATGGCAACTCTGACTCACTTGAGGACCACTAATATCGTAAGTTTTCAACACGCAAGACACATCCTTGGCTCTGGATGCTGACAGTTTCTGAAAGACAGGCATCTCTCACCCGTTCACGACGCTGACCCAGGTCGGCTCTAAGTTTCGCCATCTGATCTTCGAACCATGTTTTGTGTTTTTCCCGAGTAGATTGTTGACCTTGTTGATTTTTTGCTTTGTAGGACCTTGGCAACGGTGGGCCGCTACGCTACACTACGCTACATG